>JAQQSO010008143.1:0-10168 GCA_028658305.1 Pachyuromys duprasi
TTTTTTCTAAAATCTTTCCTGATTACACAAGTCTATAGAAATAAAAGAAACAAAGTGAGAAAAGAGCAAATTTCATGAGAACTAAACATTAATAGGTTTCTTCCTTAAGATTGGTGTCATAAAGCCCTGCAGTTACAGAAATGTTAGGCAGGATGACTGTGTTTGAGTTTGATTCTGTATCAGTCTGGCACAGAATTAGTAGACAAGAAGTTATTTACTACAATTTGTTTTAGCAAACTCACCTTTCTACAAAAGTCCAATCTCTATGGCCCTTGTTTCTTTTAATTCTTCCTGCTTTTCTTTTATATTTGACAGTAAATATAAAATACATTATATTTTCTTTCATATTTTATAACTTTTCCTTTAATTCTTGAAATATTTTACAGCCTTTTACTTAATCAAAGGTTGTCTTCTCTTTTTCTACAATATTACAAATATTGTAGAAATATTACAATATTACAAATATCCTCATCTGACAAGTCTTCTTGGGAAGGCAGGCAGGCTTTTCTCTGTGTCTTTGTCATGAACCCTTGTTTCAATATGACTCCTATCTGTATTAGAAACCTGTAAAGGATAGAATCAGGAATTCTGAAACTCTTTATTTGCCTTCAGGAAGATGCTAAGTTTTGTCATTAATAGTATGGTATGATCAAGCATCCTCCCTTGAGTCCTCCTTGTTAGTTACCTTCTTTGGGTCTGTGCTTTGTAGTATGTTTATCCTGTACTACATGGCTAAAAACACAATTATAAGTGAGTACACGCCTTGTTTGTCTTTTTGGGTGTTTGTTATCTCACTCAGGATAATCTTTCTAGTTCCATAGATTTGCCTGCAAATTTCTTGATTTCCTTGTGTGTAATGGATGAGTAGTATTCCCTTGTGTAAATGTACCAGTTTCTTCAATTGAGGAACATCTAGGTTGTTTCCAGATTCTAACTATTACAAAAGAAAGCTGCTATGAACATAGCTGATCAAATGTTCTTGCTGTATGGTGGAGCATCTTTTCGGTGTATGCCCAGGGGTGGTATACTGGGTCTTGAGGTAGATATATTTCCAGTTTTCTGAGAAGGCACCCAATTGATTTCCAAAGCGGTTGTACAAGTTTGTGCTACTGCCTGAAATGGAGGAGTGTTCCCCTTTCTCTGTATCCTCACCAGTATCTGCTCTTACCTGAGTGTTTGATCTTCACCATTGTGTTGGTGTAAGATGGAATCTCAGAATCATTTTATTTACATTTTTCTGATGACTAAGGATGTTGAGCATTTCTTTAAGTGCTTCTCAGCCATTTGGCATTCCTCTGTTGAGAATTTTCTGTTTAGCTCTGTACACCATTTTTTAATTAGTTTATTTTGTTCACTGGTATTTTTTTTTTTTTAGTTCCTTGTATATTTTGGATATTAACATTTTGTCAGATACAGGATTGGTGAAGATCTTGTCCGAATCTGTAGACTGACATTTCATTCTACTGATAGATTGTCCTTTGCGTTACAGAAGCCTTTCAGTTTCAAGAGGTCCCATTTATTAGGTATTGGTTTTAGGATTTTTGAGCTGATGGTGTTCTGTTCAGGAAGTTGTCTCCTGTGCCAATGATATAAAGGCTCTCCCCCACTTTTTCTTCTAAGAGGTTTAGTGTGTCTGATTTTATGTTGAGGTATTTATTCCACTTGGACTTGAGTTTTGTGCAGGGTGATAACTATTAATCTGTATTTTTCTACATGTAGACAGCTAGTTAGACCAGCACCATCTGTTGAAGATACTGTTTTTTTTCCCTTTGTGTAATTTTGGCTCTTTTGTCTAAAATCAGGTATCCATGGGTGTGTAGGTTTATTTCTGGGACTTTTATTTGATTCCATTGATCAACCAGTTTATTTCTATATTTGAACCATTCAGTTTTTATTACTATTGCTTTGTAGTATAGATTGAAGGCAGGGATGGAGATATCTCCAGAAGTTCTATTATTGTATAGGATTGTTTTCTCTATTCTCATTTTTTCTTTTTTTCTTTTTTTTTTTTGCTTTGTTATTTGAAGTGTATAATTGGTTTTTCAAGGTCTGTAAGGGATTGTGTTGGAATTTTGATGAGGATTTCACTGAAGTTGTAGATCAGTAAGATGGCTATTTTTACTATGTTAATACTACCAGTCTACAAGTGGCTTTCCATCTTCTGATAGCTTCTTCAATTTCTTTCTTCTGAGAATTGAAGTCCTTGTCATACATGTCTTTGACATCTTGGTTAGAGTTACACAAGATACCTTATATCATTTGTGGCCTTGTAAAGAGTGAAAAGAGAGAACAAGGTAGGAGAGGTAGTTCAAAGAGAAATAAGGGTGGAGATAAGACCTGGGAATGTGGGAAGGGATGACAGAAGGCCTGGAGAGAAAAGAGAAACTGTGGGTGTGGGCATCTCTGTGACAAGCTGGAGATGTAAGTTAGACTATGTCTCTGGAATGATATAAATGGAATCCAGCTAAGACACCTAGTAACAGGTACCATGGAGACTGAAAAAAACACCCTCTAACTTGACAAGACTCCTAGTGGAGGAAGGAGAACACCAATCCACACACATAACCTTTGATACAAAACTTACTCTGCCTATAAGACCTGTAGGGACAAAGGTAGAAGAGATAGAGACAGAGAGAATGTCCAACCAATGGCTGGCCCAACCCAAGACCCACCCAATCGAAGAGGCAACCCTTAACACTATTAATATTCTGCTATGCTTTGAGACAGGAGCCTAACAGAACTTTCCTCTGAGAGGCTTCATGCAGCAATATTTCTAAACAGATGCTGAGAATGAGAGCTAAATATTGGATGAAACATAGGGAGTCTAATGGAAAAGTGGGGGGAAGGATAAAATGATCTAAAGGTGAAAAGAGCTCCACAAGAAGAGCAACAGAGCCAACTAACCAGGGGCCTGTGGAGTCTGAAAAACCATCAAAGGAACATTCATGGATTGGTCATATATAAGTACAAGCAACATTGTGTGGCAAACTTTCACCAAGGGCAGTGAATGATCAGTCCATGTTGTCCAAATACTGGAACTTTGTCAAACAGCATCTTCAGGATGCTTGGTGCCTCCATATGTGTAATGGAGTTCTTGGGATTGAAGATGTATTTTTTAAGGGATTAAGACTGTATCTTGAACTCAGACCTTTTGACTCCTATTTGCTGCATTAAAGGTATGAGCTACCACATGTGGCCTTAAATTGCATAGTTCATGTATTTCTGTTATCACCATAGTTTCCAAACTTTCATTGCTTTCTTCAGAAATATAAATTTGCATGACAATAGCATTCTATTTTGTTTTGTATCTCATTTGACAAATAATTGGAACTTGAATTTTCAACTAAATAAAATGTTTCATTGATCCACTAAATTGATTATATAGCCTTTTGATGCAGTAATCTTTCCAACATTTTCATAAATATTTGTACTGAATTATTCATAACCAATTTTTAAAGAATGCATGTGCAAGTTTTATCAAATTTTGAGAAAATTTACCTTCAATATTTTTCTTAAATATGTTTAAGTTATCTGTCCCTGGCCTCTGTCTCTTAGTTTGTGAAATGGTATTGAGTGGTGGTGAATGCCTCTGTGTGAGTGTGTGTGTATGTGTGTATGTGTGTGTATATATGTTTATTTGCTAGCATATAAAATTTGGCTTGATATTATTGACTTAATCTTAATCATGAGACTTTGTGCATAATTTGTCCAGCAATGTCCATTCTGGGTTAATATCCTAACACATGGCCAGGCAGGATTGTGCATGCCTCTCATCTCAGCACTTAGGAGGAAGGGGCAGGAGGATCACAGATTACAGGTAAGCCTGGACTACAAACGGAGACCTTGTCTTAAGATAAAATTCCTAATGCATATTCGCGTGCAGAAATATTGTCTTTGGGTAATGCACAATTGAATCTAAACCATTGTCTGTATTCATTAGAAATTTTGCCTATAGCTGAGAAATAATCATCTTAAGAACATATTATTTAAGTGACTGGTTTATAACATGAGTAATCTCATGCTTATGTTTTGGCTTTTCAGAGCCTGCTCTGTTTCCTGAGTTGATATGTCATCTAGATGTGGAAACAAAATGCTAAGGGATTTATAATAGTTTCTTTTGAATATATAAATTTTGTTCCCAGTATGTGAAATTGTCCTAAGACCCCAACAATTGAGCCATGATCATTAAGTTTCAGGAATGTGGATCTTATTTTCTTACTATCCATATTGATTTTCAGGGTTCAATGGTATAATTAGTACCTTCTGATCTTAGTTCCTATTGCTATTCTTCAGCTGGTGAGATAGTTAGTCCTCAAGGTCAACTTGCCTGGGGTTGGATTAATGCTGTGACCTGTTAATAGAGTTCCTAATGTTGTAGAGATCATAAAATTATTTTTGTTGCTATTTTGTAACTTTACTTTTGGCAAGTGTTATGATTCATAATGCAAATACTTTTTTGAGATGCAGGTTTTCCAAAAGTGTCACAACCTACAAATTCAGAATCACTGTCTGACAGAGTCACAGAATATGTTGAATTTTTCTGGCAATACAATGTCAAAGGATACATGGGCAAAGGATAGAAGCTATGGCACTAGCCAGATTCAGTCTGACTGCTAATATACAGTTTCGAGATTGGTTTTACCTTTCAGAGTTTATGTTAAATGTAATTAATTTTAAACTATGGACATATTTTATTTGCTTTGTATTTGACCCAGGTTATTTCTTCTGTTTTTTTTTTTTTAACTGTGGAGTTAGCAGGAAAATAGAGAATCATCAGTAATGGATCTAGGAGAGGGAGGCTTATCTCTCTCTGTATGAATAGAAAGCAGCAATAGATAGAAATTAAAGTAAAAAGCTTTCTTATAAGCCTTTGAGATCATAGAGGTCATTGAATGAATCCCCAGCAATGAGCACGATTTTCTTAGGAACACTAAAATTAGAATGCTGATTGTTTGAACCTATGTCAATTTCTATGTCAACATTTACCTAAGGCAGATTTGTAATCATGAGTCTATTTTAATAATAACATTCCTTTCATGATAGTTATAATTTAATTATTCTTTTATATATTCTATAAAATACATTGTTCATTTTCTCCCCAAATTATCTCTTCTCACATTTCCAAGAAGCTAGCAGAAGATGGAAAGATCTCCCGTGCACATGGGTCAGTAGAATTAACATAGTGAAAATTGGCCATCCTGCAAAAAGCAATCTTCAGATTCAATGTACGTCCCAGCAAAATACCAACAAAATTATTTACAGACCTTGAAAGAAAAAGTCTCAAATGCATATTAAAAAACAATAATTGAAGAAGAGTTAAAACAAACATGGACAATAAACGATATGGTGGTATCACTATTATTGATCTTAAATTGTACTACAAAGCAACAGTAATAAAACCTGCATGGTTCTGTCATAAAAACAGACTGGTGATTCAATGGAATCAAATGAAAGACTGAGAAATAAACACACATACCTACAAGTAACTGATTTTTGACAAAGAAGCCAAAAGTATGCAATGGAAAAAAGATTGCATCTTCAACAAATGATGCTGGTCTAACTGGATGTCGTCATGTAGAAAAATGGAAATAGATTCAGTTTTATTGCCCTGCCTAAAATTAAAGTCCAAGTGGATTAAAGATCTCAACAACAACAACAAAAAAAAAAACAGATACACTAAATATGTTAGAAGAAAAGTGGGGCAGAGCCTTGAAGTTATTGGCACAGGAGACAGCTTCTGAACAGAACAATAACAGCACAGGCTTGAACATCAAAAATCAATAATGGAACATCATGAAACTGAAACACTTAGGTAAAGCAAAGGACACTGTCATCATAACAAAATGACATCCTGAAGACTGAGAAAAGATCTTCAAAATCATACATCTGACAGAGGGCTAATATCCAGAATATATAAAGAACTCAAGAAAATAAACAACAAATGAAATAGTCCAACATAAAAATGGGGTACAGAGCTAAACAGAATTTTCAACATAGGAATATAGAATGGTGGAGAAACACTTAAAAGAAATGCCCAGAATCGTCATCATAGAAACACAAATCACAATGACTCTGAAATACCATCTTATACCCATCAGAATGGCTAAGAACAAAGCCAAGTGACAACATATGCTAGAGAAGATATGGAGAAAAGGCAACCCTCCTCCATTGGTGGTGGGAGTGCAAACTTCTACAACTACTTTGAAAATCAATCTGGCACTTTCTCAGAAAATTGGGACTGTATACCTCTGCTGAGCATTTCCCTGAAAGATGCTCCACTATATAACAAGCACATTTGCTCAACTATGATCATAGCAATTTTAGTCATAATAGCCAGAATCTGAAAACAACCTAGATGTTCCTCAACCAAAGAATGGATATTAAAAAGGTGGTACATTTACACAATGGAAAATTACTCTGCTATTAAAAACAAGGAAATAATGAAATTTGAAGGAAAGTGGATGGAACTAGAAAAGATTATCCTGAGTGAGATAACCCAGAAGCAGAAATACACACATAGTATAATATTCACTTGTAAGAATATATGCTATCCATATATTATAACCATGCTAAAATGTACAGACCTAAAGAAGGTAAATAACAAGGAGAACACTAAGAAGAATGTTTAACTCTCATTCAGAAATGAAAACAGGAGAGATATTGGAGGTCTTGGAAGAGAGGGGACAGGACAGCAGCTTACGGTAGATGCCCTCAGAAAGCCTGTGCAAAAGCAAGGGAGTAAAGCTGATACCAAGAATCAAATCAAACTTTGGGCAGAGCAAAGAGGGTCTTATGGAAGAAGAGGGTGGGGAATAGAAGGACCCAGAGGAGACAGTAGCTCCACAAGTATACCAACAAAGACCCCCTCAAAAAATCTGTGCCCAGGAATACCTGCAGAGACTAATGTATCAAACATGGGCAATGCATGAGAGAATCTTGACCACCAGATCAGATGTAGCCCAAACACAGCTCAATCGCCAAGTAGGTCCTTTGTGAAGTGAGCAGGGACTGTCCCTGATGTGAGCTTATTTGCCTGTTTCCTGCTGCTGGGGTGGCAGGCCAGAGAGGCAGAGGATCCGGGCAGTACTGATAAGACTTAGCAGACTGGGTTCTGATGGTAGGGGGGGAGGACTACCCCTTACAGAGGACTAGGGAAGGGTAATAGAGAGAGAAGAGGAAGTGTGGTTGGGAAGAGGAGGAGATGAGGGAGAGGGCTACCAACAGAATATAAAGTGAATAATCTACAAAAAATAATTTAAAATAGCGTGGTAGTAGAAATATGCAGGACTTATTCTTGGATAAGTCCTTGGCACTGGGCTGGCAGGACATTTTGGGCTGCTTTCTTCTGAGTGCTCCATTGCTCCCTTCACAAACTCTTCTCTTGCATCCTTACCCAGGTTCGGGCCAGTATCTTCTGCTGTCTACCTATAGCTTAAATCTAGAAGGATTTAGAGGACAGAATGGAATTTTGTCTCCAAGAAAATAGATACAGCTCCAACCCTGCCTCCTCAGTTCACGCTAAGATTATGATAATGGGAAAGGTATTAGACAAGTGTTTCCTTCCCATCACACCTACCTGTTTTAGCCTGTGTCTCTGCAACCCTCCTCATTGGCTACAGTGATTTTGGTCTTGCCCAAGTTTTATATCTTTGACACTGGGAGGCAGCAACACAAGTTGTGTAAGGCTTGGCAAATCCTCTTCTTCAGGCTTTTCCAGCCCTGCTGTCTCTGGATCACTCTGGGAACACCCTGGCACTGCCCTTGTAGGTGCTCCTGAGGGCCTTTTACCCTCAAGGATGGGCTCATGTGTTGTAAGGACTCAGCGACTGTGCTGTCTTCTTGGTCCTCCTCACTGGGAAAGGGTTCTTGGATGTTGACTCCTGGAAGGATTTGCTCATACTTGCATCTATAGACTTGGAGCTCTAAGTGATCATATCTTCACTTTTTTCAAAGCTTAATATTTCTGATTAAGTGTACACTGGGTATGTTATTTTGATCGTTTTTGATAATGATGCGGATGCTTATAAAGACCAGGATTCTATGCAGCTCTGACTCTCTCTGAATGTCCCTTTTCTTATGGAAGCATATGGTCATAGTGTCGGGAACTTCAGGGTGTGAGGCACACTGTGCCACCTCCTTCTAACTTTCTTCTCATCCTTAGGGAGCTGAAAGGGCATTGTCAAAATAAATACAGAGAGTGTAGGGGCACTGGCTCCCCTCCCTACAGGCAGAGGGAGGTCAGCACCTTTGTCATGGAACATTGTACCCCCCAGCCCTCCATCGTGGTGAAATTGGTATTGCCAGGTTGACTTCAATTTTGCCAGCAAGTAGGTTGACATGGCAATAAGTATACTTTCATTCCCTCAGAGCATCTTTGAGCTCTGGATTTGTATCCCATCAAAAACATTTCAAAAGATAGGTTAGACTCTGGCTCTCAAGGGATTTCTTCTGAAGGTCTCAACTGTCTTCATCATGGCACAGCCTTGGATGTGTCATTACTTTCCCCCAATTGGGGGCAAGGTGTAAGGTTATGGGACAAAATTAAATAATGGGGATTAGACGTACGACAGAACTTATATATGAAAGAAGTTTACTAGGTGGATATGAAAAGAGGGAGAAAAGGGAGAGCAGAACATAATAGGGGAACAGAGAGAGAGGGGGAAAAGAGAGAGAAGGGACTCCCAGATAGAGCAAGGGGAAAAGGCCAAAGGGCCAGGAGCAAGAGAGACCAAGAGAGGGACCATGTGTCAGGTTGACCCTTTAAGGGGTAAGGTAACATGCCTTCCAGGTGTGTCCACCTGGCTGGTGACATATGATGACATCATAAGTTGTTAGGCAACCCAGAGGCAGGCTTGGTTCCAAAATCCTAACGTTCCTCCCTTTTTCTATGATTAAAAAATGGGCTGCGGGGGATCCAAGATGGCTGCCACGAGAGAACACTGTGTCTGAGGAGTAGGAGAGCAGAAACAACTCAGCGACCAGGAGACTGAACTCTGGGACCTAAAACGCCAGCATTGTGAGTGCCAGGCGAGCGGAACTCCTACGGCGAGAAAATCAAGTGGGAAAACCCTAGAGACACCCAGATATTACCTGGAAAAATTTCCCGGTGACCAGAGGCACACAGCTCTGATCTGAACGAGCAGCCACCATGCTGGGCGCCCGCACCCGCCATTATAGACTGAATCACACAGTCTCACGGGCAGTCTCAGGAGGAACCGGGTGCTGTTTTCACTGAACTGCACACTACGAGCGCACACTGCACCCGGGTTCTGCTTTAACCCATGGGTGTGCAGCGGGCAAGAACTGATCATCAGAACCACCCCATACTGAGTGGATTGGGGGACCATTTTGACCAGTCCACACACTGCAGGGGCGCTCTTCGAACGCTTCCGCCAGCAAAAACTCAGTCAGTGTGTGAGTCCACTGGCAGCCCTGTGAGGAACCCGAGTTCTGCCTGAACCCACGGGTGTGCAGCAGGCGCGAACCGATCGCCAGAACCACCACAGACTGAGTGGATTGGGGGATCATTTTGACCAGTCCGCACACTGCGGGGGCGCTCACCAAAAGCTTCCACCAGCAAAAACTCAGTCAGTATGTGAGTCCACTGGCGGATCTGGGAGGAACCCGAGTTCTGCCTCAACCCACAGCTGAGAGGATCCTGTGACCATCTTGACCAGACCGCACACTGAGGGCGAAAACTGCATGCATCCACCAGCAAAAACCCCAGTTTGGGTGTTTGTCCACGGGCCAGACAGAGAAGGCCTCGGGCACCATTTCAGAGAGCCCTGCATACAGCGGATGCACACCAACCCAAACCCACTGTGTGTGCCCTAAATATCATCTCAGACCGTGGTGCACAGCCCCTGGCACAGAAGGAGGTACCAAATCTCCATTCCAGGGGAGAGCCCTTAGCAGCAAGCCCAGGGCAGAGTGCACAGCCCCCAGCTGACATCTCAAAACTGGACACTCAGCATCTAGCACAGAGTGAGGAGTAAAGACTCCATACCAGAGGGGTGACCAGCCTGCAGTGCTCACTGCTTCTAGCACAGAGCATGAAGCTGGGCACACAGAGCCCACAACAGAGTTCAACTGAGACAAAACGCACACCACAAACCACCAGAAATCCCTGATCTTCTTGAAGAATACTCCTGACACAAGAGATTGACAG
>JAQQSO010008144.1:0-10167 GCA_028658305.1 Pachyuromys duprasi
TGAAGGCAGAGGCGGGGGCCAGCGCCACCCTGAGCTGCGAGGTGGCCCAGGCCCAGACTGAGGTGACGTGGTTCAAGGACGGGAAGAAGCTGAGCTCCAGCTCGAAGGTGCGAGTGGAGGCCTCGGGCTGCTCGAGGAGGCTGGTGGTGCAGCAGGCGGGCAAGGCGGACGCTGGGGAGTACAGCTGTGAGGCCGGGGGCCAGAAGGTCGCCTTCCGCCTGGAAGTCACAGGTCAGTTCTTTGGGACAATGCACATATGTATTCGTAATTATTACATCTTCTTGACATAATGGATTGCTCCCTTGACTACATAATGTGTCGTCAACTTCTTTGTATTTTCTGACTAATTTTGCCTTGAAATCTGTTTAATGAGATCTGAGTCTAGCTATCCCTGCTTGCTTCGGGCTTTTATTTGTTTGATCCATTCACTCTCAAGTCTGTTTTTACAAGTGAAGTATTTTTTTTGGAAAACTATAAGTAGTTCAACATTAAAACAATTATTGATATATTTAAAACATTTTTAGTTCTATTTATTTTATTTTACATATATGAAGATTTTGCCTGAGTGTATATCTGTGTGCCTGTGGAGGTCAGAAAAGCATCAGAGTCTCTGTAACAGGAGTTACAGAGGGTTGTGAGGCACCATGTGGGTTCTGAGAGCTGAACCTGGGTCCTCTGCAAGAACATCAAGCACTGTTATCTACTGAGTCATCTCTCTAGCCCCTGGATCTTAGTTTTTTAATCTAATAGGCTACTGTGTCAGAGAGTGAAGATCATTCACATTTGGGACTATTGTTGAGAGGTGTTTTCTGACTCCTGCAATTTTATTGCTCATTTTGGTTGATTTAATTGGATTACTGCTCATTCCTTTTTTTGTTGGTTTTTTTTTAAAGATTTATGTTGATTGTATGCGTATGAGCGTTTGCTTGCATGTGTATTAATTACGTGTGTGCAGTGCTCGCAGAGGCCAGCAGAGGGCATCAGATCCCTGTGAGCTGCCACACGGGTGCTGGAAACCAAACCGGGGTCTACTTCCAAGAGCAGCCAGTACTCTTAACTTCTGAGCCATCTCACCAGCTTCTTATTCTGTTTCCCCTTTCCTCTTTATATGAATGAGGTTTACTCATTTACTGAATTAGTCACAACTGAATCTTTTCTAAGTCTCCTTTATTCTGCTGTTCTCACGAAGTTTGTTAATCTATGTGCTATTATGATGAAGACTTTTTTCCTCCTTTGAGTTTAGGGTTCCTGCTAGAAACTTATGTAGTGTTGGCTTGGTTGTCTTCGATTACATTAGCTTGTCTCTCTTGAACTTTCTTTATTTCTAGAAGCTGGTTTTAAAAGATAACTTTGTTGGAATAGTCCTTTAACCTGTTTTTTCTTCTAGGGCTCAGACTATCCCATCCCTTGTTTTCCTGGGTTTGGGGGTTTCTAATGAGATGTCTGAGATTATTCTAATGGATTTGCCTTTAATAAGAAGTTATTACATTTTGTGTGCGTGTGCATGGTGGCACATGTGGAGGTCAGAAAACTTTTTGCAGGAATCCGTTCTCCCCTACCATGTGGGTTCTGGTGATTGAACTCAGGCTGTGAAGCTTTTCAACGAGCACCATTTTTTGATGAGCCATTTCACCGGTCCCCTTACAGCTATTAATATTGCCCTTTCTTTCTTTCTTTCTTTCTTTCTTTCTTTCTTTCTTTCTTTCTTTCTTTCTTTCTTTTAAGATATTGCTTCTTTGTTGAGTTTTGGCATGTTCATTACAATTTGTTATGGGGAAATTCTTGGGTTATGTTTATTTGGGTCTGTAAATATCCCCGTGTTCTGATGCTCACATCTTTCTTGAAATTTGGGAGCTTTTCTAGTATAATTTTACTTAATTGGTTTTCTATGCCTTTAGTTTGTATCTCATCATTTCTGCCCCATAGATTCTTATGCTTGACCTCTTGGCCATGTCCCAGAGTTCCCAGCTGTTGTGGTCACACTCATTTCTGTCTTCTTTACTGCTGTCTGGCTGCAGTCTTTCCTGGGCCCTCCCATCTGTGATAGTCTTTCATGCGCTTAATTAACCAATTTGTTATGCTTGCCAGTGCATGGTAAAATTTATTAACTGAGTTTTTAATTTCTATCACATATATTTTCTTGGATCTCAAAGTCCCCATTCAGTTTGTCAAGCATGTTGCTGGCCAGCCACCTCTCCTGTGTACTGACTTTTTAGTTCACATCCTGAACTTACTTCCTTGCTTGACCTATACGCTCATTTGTTTCCTACTTGAACTTGACTAGCTTTATGGGTAGACTTTAAATTATTTGTCTGGCATTTCAGCCATTTTCATGTCTTTGAACTCAATATTTGAGGAGTTATGATCTTTTGGAGGTGTTGTCTTGTGATGTCATCTTACTCCAGAATCATTAGACTTAGTAGAAGAGTTGATAAGACTTCTAGACCACAGGGCAGGGTCTGTGTGTGACAGTTTTAGATTTATACTCACATCAAAAGCGTCATCTTATCAGCTCCAAGTCCTTCAAGGCACACTGATAAACTTTGTGGAAATTATTAAGCGTTGTGAGGAGACAGTGAGGAAGGCAAACTAAATGGATACAGTCCAGAAGAGCTGCAGATGATCACTCTTGGTGCATATGCAGCAAGGACACTTGGGAAAGAATTGGGCCAAACCACTGTCAAAGATCAACTTGGGAGCACTTGCTATACCAGATGCTTGCTATGCCAAGATGCCTCAAAAGCTAAAATAGCCGAGGAATTGAGTCTAAAGACAGGAGCCAATAATGAGATCAGAGCTCAGGACAGCTGGTATATAAGCGGATTTGCCCCCTCCCTCTTCCCCCCAACCCCGATGACTTGTGAGGTACATGGAATAGAGGGCAACCAAATCATATTGGATGTCTTCTTCACCACTAAAGAGCCAACTGCAGGTGGCTAGAGATGTCAAGGTGAAGCAAGACCCAGCAGGTGTTATAGATTATCTTATGGTTTCAGGATAATTGCAGATTCCTGAGCAGGTCATAAGTGCATTAGCGGTGAGAAAAATGGGAATCTTTGCCTACAGTGAAACAAACATGCTGGAGTTGCCCCTAAGTCTGTGGCAGGTGGATGAACTACCTTTGTCCCAAGATACTGTGGGGCTTTCCCTGCACAGCCAGTGCAGAGCAAAGGGGCATGTTTTGCCATCCAGCCACGCATCTCGACTCTTTCCCTGTGTGGTCTTCCTGACTAGACAGTGTCTCTGACCCTGTGTGCCCTTGTCTATTCCCAGAGCCCAAGGTGGTGTTCCCCAAGGAGCAGCAGGCATGCAGCGAGGTGAAGGCAGAGGCAGGGGCCAGCGCCACCCTGAGCTGCGAGGTGGCCCAGGCCCAGACTGAGGTGACGTGGTTCAAGGACGGGAAGAAGCTGAGCTCCAGCTCGAAGGTGCGAGTGGAGGCCTCGGGCTGCTCGAGGAGGCTGGTGGTGCAGCAGGCGGGCACGGCGGACGCTGGGGAGTACAGCTGCGAGGCCGGGGGCCAGAAGGTCGCCTTCCGCCTGGATGTGGCAGGTCAGTTGTTTGAGGGCACTGACTTTGCTCATTTGGATGAGATGCTAAGACTGACTAATAATCTGAAGGACCCTGGCACTGCTGCAGGGGACAAGTCCCCTGCAAGCCTCGAATATTTCTGTTTTTACACACATGTCCTGGCTGTGTGAGCAGAAACCGCTGTGTCTAAGTCAGGGGAGCTGTCTTGTTTTCATGTGGTAGCGTTTATCATTTAAAAACATTGCAGGCGTTCTCTGTGTTGCTTTTCTTGGTGCCCAGGGATATCCCTGGCTCTTCCTGGTGTTTAGGATTGGGGTAAGCCAGATATGTCCCTCTGAACTCTGAATGTCCAAGGGTCTTCAGGCCCTGCAGACCCCAATCTGGCATGAACATCTTGAATGGAAGCATTTCCATTTGATTTAAATAAACCTATGGAAATCTCGATCCCCTAATCGTAACTGTATTTTCTTGCAACAAAAGCTGGGTTTTGTAGTTTTAGGTACCTGGCTACTCTTTTCCGATTTCTGAGCTGTAGAGGTCTCTATGTTTCCTGAAGTGTGCTGCAGTGTCTGTGTGTGGTAAGGAAAGTGCAGAGGGCTCATGGTTGTGCTGCTGTCAGAGTAGAGAGCTCCCCTCAGGGAAAGTCTTATTTTCTAAAAACAGCTCAGTATCAGTGTTCTCCTTGGAGCATCACTTAGGAAAAGAGGAAGACTCAGCTTATGGTTTTTTTTTCCACCCTTGAGAAACAAGGTGAGTTCCTCTAGTGGGGTTCTCTGTCCCGAGTGCAGTGTTCACACCACAGACTTCCTTAGGAGTTCATCTTCCCCACTCATCAGAAACCCGAGATGCGCGTTCATCTTCCTTCCCTAAGGAGTCTTCTCTTACGTTGATCTCTCGGTGTCACTAGATAGCACTTTAAGTATTCCATCACTAGAAAGTTATTTATGAGTAAACATACCAACAAAACAAAATAAAACGAGACAAAAAGAAAAAAAAACCTTCTTTGTATCTTTACTAAGTTTTATTTTCGGAGACTATGAAAAACAAAACTAAAACAAAACCAAACCATTTGGCTACTTTCTAGGATGTTGTATAAAAAGTGACACAAAAGGAAGTAGAAAATCTGAAAAGTTCTGTCTTTTTGAAACAGAATTTATATAGAAAGGGCATGAGTCCAGGGGACTTTGGGTGAATCATACCATACATTATTATTATTAGTTCTTGTGTTTTATTGCACAGTAAGGAGATTCTAGTTGACAACAATGTACAGTGCATTTGCAGCAGCTAAGAGGATTTTAAAATGTTCTCACCACAAAGAAATGATAACTAGTTGATGCAGTAGATATGTTAACTACCAGGTTTTGATTACAATGTACATAGTTTATTGAAACGTTACATTGTACCCTATAATTTATTATTTGTTCATTAAAAATGTAAAAAAAGGAGCCAGTGAGGTGGCTCAGATGGCAAAGGTTCTTGCCACCAAGCCTGATGGCATGAGTTTGATCCCCAGGACACAGTGAGGTGAGCCAGCCTCTCCTCTGTGAGGCCCTCGGACCCCAGTATCTCCACACCAAAGACCAAACTTCCATCACATGAACCTTGGGAAACACACCGCATCCCAACATAGCACAGGAGAAGTGAGTCATGTGACTGTAAGAATAATAATGTACCCTGTGCTCTGAAATAGCCCAAAGAGTACATTTCAAATGTTTTACCACACACACACACAAATGATGTGCATATGGGAAGGCATTATCTGAGTTAGCTTCTATTGTCATCTTGATACAACCAAGGGTGTCTTGGAAACAGGGATTATCCAGATTGGCCTGTGGCCATGTCTGAGGAGTTGTTTTGGCTGATGATTCACGTGGGAGGACCCAGCCCACTATGGGTAGCTGACCTAGGCACGTGGCCTGGGCTACGTGAAAAAGCCAAAGGAGCTAGAGAGCGGGCCAGTGAGTAGCCTTCCTCCACGGATTCTGCTTCAATTCCAGTTTGAGCTCCTACCCTGATTTTTCCTGCATGGTAAACTGTGACCTAGAAGTATGAGCTGAACAACCCTTTTCTTGCCAAGTTGCTTTCGGTCATGGTGTTTATTATAGCAATAGAAAGCAAAGCAGACTGTGATGGACATTTAATCTAGCTTGACTTAACCATTCCTCACTGTCCAGTTGTGCCCCATAATCGTGTGTGTTTAGAAGGGGTTAGATGTAGGAGGGGACCCTGAGACATTAGGGTTGATTCAGCACCACGGGCAGACAGGCAAGTAGAAAACTGCATGGTGGGTGCTCTGAAGAGAGGTCAGACTCTAATAATACCAGAGAGAGCATGGTAGGTGCTCTGAAGAGAGGTCAGACTCTAATAATACCAGAGAGAGCATGGTGGGTGCTCTGAAGAGGAACCAGGTGCCACCTGGCAGATGGGGAGTCTTACAGCTCTTTGAGGAGAGAGAGGTTTTAAGGTAGTTTTCCTGTAATCAGGTAGAACCAGGAAAGGAGCTGGGGTCAGAGGGCACGGCCACCAATAACCTCTATGATGTAAATCCCCACCCCGCTTCCCACCCAGGCCGGGAAACCCTGTGCCTGGGGTCTTAGCTGCAGGCCTGCAGCTGGTGTCTCAGCGGGGAGCCTGTCAGTGTCTCTGAGAAGGGAAGGGCTGCTCCGAAAGCTGTGGTGGCCGGAGCAGCAGCTGAATTCTGACGTTACATTAATATAACATTTATAACATTAGTAAGGGGCTGGAGAGAGGGCTCAGAGGCTAAGAGCACTGTCTGCTCTCCCCGAGGTCCTGAGTTCAATTCCCAGCAACCACACGGTGGCTCATCACTATCTGTAATGAGATCTGGTGTCCTCTTCTGGTGTGCATGCACACATTCAGTCAGAACACTGTATACGTAACAAATAAATCTTAAAAACAATTAGTAAAAACCCAAATCACTATGTAGAAAACTTTTTAAAAACTGTTCATTGTACTAACAACATTGGTGAAAGGTGAAATTAAAAAAAAAACAACTTATAACAATACAAAAAGCCTATTTCTAATTCCAAATCTAAAAAGGATGTTAAGACATCCAAGAGTCTGTGTGGTGGTGACACACACCTTTAATCCCAGCCCTCGGGAGGCAGAGGCAGGTTGACCTTTGTGAATTTAAGGCCTGCCTAGTTCACACAGCCAGTTGTAGGACAGCCAAGGAGAAACCCTTTCTCAGAAAAAAAGAAAAGACATCCTTAAGGAAGAGTCTTCACATATTTTTAGAAGACAGTAAAGAGACCAAAGTGTATAGAGATCCATGGAAGACCCAAATACATTCATGTCAGATAAAAATTCAAAAATTCAAGTCTTACTTTGAAGGTTAAAAGTAAGAGGGGAGTCGAAAGTTAAAAAGGTTTTAAAGGCCACCGACAGCCATGGAGGAGGAGCCAAGAGTGAACACACAGGGTGGGCTGCCACAAGGTAGCCACCCAATGTGGGGACAACAGGGCAGGAACTCTGAGCAGCCTTGTGAACAAAATAATTGCCTTTTCTCTAATGGGCAGAGGAGATGGCTCAGCGGGTAGAGTCATTTGCTGCCAGGATTGTGGCTAATCTAGTTTTGTGGATCATAGTTAGATTTATTTGTGATTCAAGAGTTGAACAGCAACTTAGTCCAGGGATGGTTGTGCTCCAGAATGTGGGCAGGTTATGTATAGAGCCAGAGAAAAAGGCAGTGACCTATAGAAAAGGGAGGTGAGACAGCCTGTTTACCTTCAGCTGGTGTCTGGTCTGACCATATTAGAGCACTTGGCTACTTGTCACAAAAGTATATTATAGTCTGATCACCTCAAGATAAGTTAGAGTTGAAACAAACAAACAAACTAACTAACTAAAAACCTCAAAAACCTCTAGACCAAATTTAATCCAGTTTAATACAATAAGAACAGATTTTCAGTGCAAGAATGGTGAGCAGGTACTAACAGTACGTAGGTGTGCAGAAGTGTGTGGGGCGTGGCATAGTAACTGTTCTATTGCTGCAAAGAGACAGCATGGCGACTTATACAAGAAGGCGTTTAATTTGGAGGATCACAGTTCCAGAGGAGTAGAATCCATGAGCATCATGTAGGGAGCAGGGCGGCAGACAGACAGGCATGTTTCTGGAGCAGTAGCTGGGAACTTTCATTTGATCTGTAAGCCCAGGGCAGAGGGGGCTAACTGGAAATGATGGGGATTTTGAAACCTCAAAGCCCCACCCCCAGTGACACACCCCCTCCAACAAGGCCACACCTCCCAATCCTTCCCAAACAGTTCCACCAACTGGAAACCAAACATATATATCAGCCTAGGGGAGCCATTCTCATTCAAACCCACAGAGGGTTACGCATAAATACAGTGCCAGCTGTCTATCTCCCCCATCCTTAGCATTCCTACATCTGTGCAGGGTGTGTAGGAAGGAAGCATCTTCACAAACAGCATGTTGAGCATTCAGCTGTACCTGGAAAACACTGTGAAATTGGGATAGTAGCTCAGATCACAGATGACAAAAGGGTGAAAGGTGACAGGGTGGAAACTGAAGGTGATGCCAAGGATTGCTCTAATGACTGCAAGGGGAGGACATAGGTTTTTTTCCCCAGGAGCCCAAGTGCTCTCATCATAACGGAAGCTGGGCACACCGGAGCACAGAACTAAGCTTGCTGGTTCAGAAGGGCCTCAACAGACTCAAAGGCACGGTGAAAAGAGGAGAATGATAGACAGATGCTTCCCACATTCCCCCAGATCCATAGCATGTCACCATCCAGTGAACAGTGACTGAAGAGTAAGCAAGAACCCTGAGTTATGACTCCACGGTGTATCAGTACATATGCACATACGCATGGCCAGAAAGATCAGAGGCTTGCCACCATCAGCACCAGGCAGTTAGGGCCACATGTGGTCCAGGAGGCTCTCCTTCAGATGCAGCAGCTGATGATGACTGAAGTGGGGCAGAGCGTGGGACTTCAAGGACTCTCAGCCCTGCTGAGAACACACCCTTATACAGTCAGATGGGGGACCCACCCCCTTTGTCAGGGAGGGGCAAGTGGACAAATGTCATGGCTAGCAGACCTTTCCAGGAAGAGCCTGGGAACTGGCTGCGCATCCCTCCCAGAACAGCCTATGCAGCAGTGGCAAGACGTGTGAATGTATTGTGGTTTTGTGCTGAGAGGGACTGTAGCTTCTCCTGGGATCAGCCAGTGAGAAACCCAGACAATGTCCTGTCTTCCCACTGTAACACCCAGTCTTTCACTGGTGTGGCCTTCACGATCAATAATATCTCTGACCCCGTGTATCCCTGTCTGTCCCCAGAACCCAAGGTGGTGTTCGCCAAGGAGCAGCAGGCACGCAGCGAGGTGAAGGCAGAGGCGGGGGCCAGCGCCACCCTGAGCTGCGAGGTGGCCCAGGCCCAGACTGAGGTGACGTGGTTCAAGGATGGGAAGAAGCTGAGCTCCAGCTCGAAGGTGCGAGTGGAGGCCTCGGGCTGCTCGAGGAGGCTGGTGGTGCAGCAGGCGGGCACAGCGGACGCTGGGGAGTACAGCTGCGAGGCCGGGGGGCAGAAGGTCGCCTTCCGCCTGGACGTCACAGGTGGGTATTGAGGCCTTGTGGGGGTTAGTCACTGGCTCATGCTCAAGGCTGACTCTGTACTCCTATACACATTATCTCTTCACATCCCCCCCTTTCCATCTCCATGTTTAGTCCAGCGTTGAGCAAGATACAGCGTAGCAAGGGTGTCCCAGGAAGGTTCTTTCCTTCCTATATGTCTGGGGAGATGCTCCCAGGTTGGGATGTATCATCTTTGTCATGGTTTTGTTCCTTCCCAGAACCTTGCTATTGCTCCTTGAGTCCATCTTTTTGATCCGAATGAGGCTCCCTTAGTTGGGATCTGTGTCCAGGCTGTGCTGGGCTGGGCTGGGCTCACACATGTACCTGAGAGCACCCGTACTGTTCAGAGTCCTTTCCGTGGCTCTGGATGTGATGAGGGGAAGTATCACCTCCTAATCATGCTCCATCATCACCAACTTGGTCTTCAGGCCATTCCAGGTTTGGTATCTGGCTAACCCTGCCTTTCCCAGTGCTCTGTGCACCTCAGTGTGGCAGTACCAGCACCCATGTTTTATGGTAGAACCTGCGCAGAGGACCAACTGCACAGGATCCTGTGATATGTACCTCTGAGCTTTGGATCTGTCTTCACAGCAATGTAAAAACATTTCATTTGCCAGGTGTTAAAATTTATTTTTATTCTATTTTTATTGATGGTCAAGGCCACCTCTTAAACACAGCAGCAGATGATAATAAAAGCAGGTAAGGCTCTGTGTGGTCCTGGAGGAGATTCTCCATTGTCACTGTAGGGCCAGTATACGTGCATCCTGTTCTACAGTCCTCCTTTGCAGGAGTCTTGTACAGACTCTTGCCATAGTATCCCTCTGCACAGCGATGAGCAGGATGCTCAGGCTCTGGGTGCAGTGAGCACAGTGTCTGGATGGTGTTCTGTTCTCCAGCAGCCCCTTTCAGATCTTCTCTCCCTTCCTGAGCTAGGCAGTGTTGTCTCTGACCCCCGTGTATCCCTGTCTGTCCCCAGAGCCCAAGGTGGTGTTTGCCAAGGAGCAGCAGGCACGCAGCGAGGTGAAG
>JAQQSO010008145.1:0-10167 GCA_028658305.1 Pachyuromys duprasi
GGTTGTGGTATGTGTTTTGTCTCAGTTGAACTCTGTTGTGGGTTCTGTGTGCCTAGCTTCGTGCTCTGTGCTAGAAGCTGTGAGCACTGCAGGCTGGTCACCCCTCTGGTCTGGAGTCTTTACTCCTCAGTCTGTGCTAGAGTCTGAGTGTCCAGTTTTGAGATGTCAGCTGGGAGCTGTGGACTCTGCCCTGGGCTTGCTGTTAAGGGCTTTCCCCTGGAATGGAGATTTGGCGCCTCCTTCTGTGCCAGGGGCTGTGCACCACGGTCTGAGATGATGTTTGGGGCTCACACAGTGGGTTTTGGTTTGTGTGCATCTGCTGTATGCAGGGCTGTCAGAAATGGTGCCTGAGGCCTTCTCTGTCTGGCCCGTGGACAGACACCTGAACTGGGGTTTTTGCTGGCGGATGCGTGCAGCTTTTGCCCTCAGTGTGCGGTCTGGTCAAGATGGTCCCAGGATCCTCTCAGCTTGGGTTGAGACAGAACTCTGGTTCTTCCCAGATCCGCTGGCAAACTCACACACTGACTGAGTTTTTGCTGGCGGAAGCGTTTGGCCTATGCCCCCGTAGTGTGCGGACTGGTCAGAATGGTCCCCCAATCCACTCAGTCTGTGGTGGTTCACATGATTGGTTCGCACCTTCCGCACACCCGTGGGTTGGTGCAGAACTCGGGATCCTCCCAGATCCGCTGGCGGACTCACACCCTGACTGAGTTTTTGCTGGCGGAAGCGTTAGGCTCACGCCCAGGCAGTGTGTGGACTGGTCAAAATGGTCCCCCAATCCACTCAGCCTGTGGTGGTTCCCACGATCCGTTCGCGCCCGCGGCACACCCGTGGGTTGGTGCAGGACTCGGGATACTCCCAGATCCACCGGTGGACTCACACACTGAACCGAGATTTTGCTGGCGGGGCGTTCGGCTCGCGCCCCGGCAATATGCAGACTAGTCAAAATGGTCCCCCAATCCACTCAGTCTGGTGTGGTTCCGATGATCGGACCGAACCCGCAGCACACCCGTGGGTCAAAGCAGAACCCGGGTGCAGTGTGCGCTCGTAGGGCGCAGTTCAGTGAAAATGGCACCTGGTTCCTCCTGAGACTGCCCGAGAGACAGTCTATAATGGCGGGTGATGGCGCCCAGTGCAGCCGCTCCTCCAGATCAGATCTGTGCGCTGCTGGTCACAGGGAAATTTCTCCAGGTAATAACTGGGTGTCCCTAGGGTTTTCCCACTTGATTTTCTCACCGTAGGAGTTCCGCTCACCTGGCACTCACAATGCTGGCGTTTTAGGTCCCAGAGTTCAGTCTCCTGGTCGCTGCGTTGTTTCTGCTCTCCTATTCCTCAGACACAGTGTTCTCTCCTGATTTTGTTTTTTTAATTTTATTTTTATCATTTGTTATATCCCAGATTAAACCTGCTCCCTCATTCCCTCCTAATCTCACCTTCCCTCCCTCATCTACTCCCTGACCCTTTCTAACTCCACTGATAGAAGAGGACCTCCTCCCCTTTCATCTGACCCTGATTTATCAGGTATCTTCAGGACTGGCTGCAAAGTCCTCCTCTGTGGCCTAGGAGGGCTGTTCCTCCCTTACAGTGTGGGGAGGTCAAAGAGCCTGCCATTGAGTTCATGTCAGAAACAGTCCCTATTTCCCTTAGTAGGGTACCCTCTTGGATACTGAGCTACCATGGGTTACAGGCAAGCAAAGTTCTAGGTTCTATCCACACATGGTCCTTGGTTAGTGCAACAGTCTCATAGAAGACCCCTGTGCCCAGATATATCTGGTCCTTGTAGAACTCTTATCCTCTCCAGATCATATTAACTCACCCTTCTTTTATATGATTCCCTGCTATCTGCCGAAGGTTTGGTTAGGTGTCTCAGTTTCTGCTTTGATACACTGTTAGGTAGAGTCTTTTAGCGGCCCTCTGTGGTAGGACCCTGTCCTCTTACTTGTTTTCTCCTATATCCCATTTGTCTCTCTAAGTAAGTATTGATCATCTTACCCCGGGTCCTCTTTTTTGTTTATCTTCTTTAGGTGTATAGATTTCAGTATGTTTCTCATATCTTATATGTCTAAATAAGTGATTATCTACCATGTGTGTCTTTCTCCTTCTGGGATATGTCACTCAGAATGATATTTTCTAGATCCCACCATTTGTCTGCAAATTTCATGATTTCCTTGTTTTTAATTGCTGAGTAGTATTCCATTGTGTAAAAATACCACAATTTCTGTATCCATTCCTCTGTTGAGGGACATATGGATTATTTCCATCTTCTGGCTATTAGGAATAAAGCTGCTACAAACATGGTTGAGCAAATGTCCTTGTTGTGTACTTGAGCAACTTTTGGATATATGCCTAGGAGTAGTATAGCTGGGTCTTGAGGAAGCACTATTCCTAGTTGTCTGAGAAAGCGCCAGATTGATTTCCAGAGTGGTTGTACCAGTTTACATTCCCACCAGCAATGGAGGAGGGTTCCCCTTTCTCCACAACCTCTCTAGCATGTGTTGTCATTTGAGTTTTTGATCTTAGCCATTTTGATGGGTGCAAATCTCAGGGTTGTTTTGATTTGCATCTCTGTGATGACTAAGGACATTGAGCATCTCCTTAAGTGTTTCTCTGCCATTCTATATTCCTCTACAGAGAATTCTCTGTTTAGCTTAGTACCCCATTTTTAATTGGATTGCTTGATTACTTGCTTTTTAACTTCCTATTTTTTTATATATGATGTCCTGGATATCAGCCCTCTGTCAGGTATAGGGTTGGTGAAGATCCTTTCCCAGTCTGAAAGCTGTCTGATTTTATTTTTTAAATTATTTTTAATTGACTACAGTATATTCACTGTGTATCCCAGCTATAGACCCTTTCTCATCCCCTCCAAATCCTGCGCTCCCTCATCTCCTCCCATGCCCCTTCCCACTGCACTGGTAGCAGAGGTCCTCCTCCCCTTCACTCTGAACATAGACTACCAGGTCTCATCAAGGACTGGCTGCATTATCTTCTGCTGTGGCCTGGTAAGGCTGCTTCCTCCTCAGGGGGAGATAATCAAAGCACCAACCACTGAGTTCATGTCAGAGACAGTCCCTGTTCCCTTGCTAGGGAGCCCACTTGGAGACTGAGCTGCCATGGGCAGGGGTTCTAGGTTATCTCCATGCATAGTGGTTGGTTGGAATATCATTTCCAGAAAAGACCCCTAGGCCAAGATTTCTTGGTTCTCTTGCTCCTCTTGTGGAGCTCATATCCCTTCTAGGTCTTTCTGTCTCTCCCTTCTTTCAGAAGTTTCCCTGAACTTTACCCAAAGTTTGGCTGAGTCTCAGCATCTACTTTGATACCCTGCTAGGTAGAATCTTTCAGGGGTCCTCTGTGGTAGGCTCTGTTCTGTTCTTTCAATGTCCATCACTTTTGCCTTTCTGAGTGATTATTGATCATCTTAACAAGGGTCTTCCTTCTTGCTCACATTCTTTAGGTGTGCAAATTTTAGTATGTTTATCCTTTATTATATTCCTAATAGCCACTTATAAGTGAGTATATACCATGTAAGTCTTTCTGCTTCTGGGATAACTCATTCATGGTGATCTTTCTTAGTTCCCACCAGTTGCCTGCAAATTTCAATATTTCCTTGTTTTTAATTGCTGAGTAGTATTCCATTGTGCAAATGTACCACAGTTCCTGTAAAGATTCTTCAGTTAATGGACCTCAGGCTTGTTTCCAGTTTCTGGATATTACAAATGAAGCTGCTATAAACATGTTTGAGCAAATGTCCTAGTTATATACTTGAGCATATTTTAGATATGTGCCTAGGAGTGATATACCTGGATCTTGAGATACTACTATTGCTAATTTTCTGAGAAAGCATCAGATTGATTTCCAAAATGCTTGTAAACGTTTACATTCTCACCAGTAATGGAGGAAGGTTCCCCTTTCTCTACAACTTCTCCAGCATGTGTTGTCAGTTGAGATTTTGATCTTAGCCATTCTGATTGGTGAACGGTGAAATCTCAAGGTTGTTTTGATTTGCATTTACCTGATGGTTGAGCATTTCTTTAAGTGTTTCTCTGCCATTCAATATTCCTCTATTGAGAATTCTATGTTTAGCTCTGCATCCCATTTTTCAATTAGAGTACTTGATTTGTTGTTGTTTTAATTCTCGAGTTCTTTATATATTCTGGATAATAGCCCTCAGTCAGATATGGGGTTGTTTAAGATCCTTTCAGTTCTGTAGACTGTCATTTTCTGACGACAGTGTCCTTTGCTTTACAGAAACTTTTTAGTTTCAAGGGGTCCCATTTATTGATTATTGATCTTAGTGTCTGTGCTGTTAGTGTTCTGTTCAAGAAATCGTCCCCTGTGCCAATGAGTTAAACTCTTCCCTAACTTTTCTTCTAATAGGTTTAGCACATGTGGTTTTATATTGAGATCTTTGAAATTTAGTTTTGTGCAGGTTGATAAGTATGGATTTGTTTGCATTTTTCTACATGTAGATATCCAGTTAGGTCAGCAAGATTTGTTGAAGATGCTGTCTTTTTCCAATGAATAGTTTTGGCATCTTTGTCAAAATCAGGTATCCATAAGAGTGTGGGTTAATTTCTGGGTGTTCTATTTGATGTCACTAATCCTTCAGTCTGTTTCTATGCCAGTAAAATACAGGTTTAATTACTGTTGCTCTGTAGAACAGCATGAGATCAGGGATGGAGAGAACTCCAGAAGATCTTTTATTTTAGAGCATTGTTTAGGGATTGTGGGTTTCTTGTTAGTCCATATGAAATTGAGAATTTTTCTTTGAATGTCTGTAAAGAATTGTGTTGATAATTTGATGGGAATTCCATAAAATATGTAGATTGCTTTCTGGAAGATGACATTTTTACTATGTTAATCCTGCCAATCCATGACCATGGTGTATCTTTCCATCTTCTGATATCTTTCTTTATTTCTTTCTTCAGAGACTGGAAGTTTTTTTCATACAAGTATTTGGCATGTTTGGTTATAGTTACACTAAGGAACTTCATGTTCTTTGTGGCTATTGTGAAGGGTGTTGTTTCCCAAATTTCCTTCTCAGCCGATTTGTCTTTTGTATACAGTAGGGCTACTGTTTTCTTCGAGTTACTTTTGTACCCAGGCACTTTGTTGAAGGTGATTATCAGCAGTAGGAGTTTGCTGGTAGAAGTTTTGGGATCACTCATATATACTATCATATCGTAAGCAAATAGTGATTCTTTGACCTCTTCCTTTCTTATTTGTATCCCCTTGATCTCTTTTTATCGTTAAGCAAGGACTTCAAGAGCTATGTTGAAGAGACACAGAGATAGTGGGCAGCCTTGTCTTGACCCCGATATCAATGGGATTGATTTAAGTTTCTCTTTGTTTAGTTTGATGTTGGCTACAGGCTTGTTGTATATTCCCTTTACTATATCTATGTAAGTTCCCTATAACCCTGATCACTCCAGAAACTTAAACTTAAAAGAATGTTAGATTTTCTCAAATGCTTTTTCAGCATCCAAGAAGAATATCATGTGTTTTTTTCTCTCTAATATGGTGGATTACATTGATGGGTTTCCATATATTGAACCACCCCTGCATAACTTGGATATGCCTACTGGTCATAATGGATGATATCTTCGAAATGTTCTTTGATTCAGTTTGTGAGTATTTTGTGAAATATTTTTAAATCAATATTCATAAGGGAGATTGGCCTGAAATTCTCTTTCTTTGTTGGGTAGTAGTGAGGTTTAGATATCAAGTTGACTATGGCTTCATAGAATGAGTTTGGTAATGTTCCTTCTCTTTCTATTTTGTGGAATAGTTTGAAGAGTATAGGTTTTAGCTCTTCTTTGAAGGTCTGGTAGAATTCTGTGCTGAAACCATCTGGCCTTCTTTTTTTTTTTTTTTTTTTGGATGGAAGATTTGGACGACAATTTCTATTTCCTTAGGGGATATAGGACTATTTAATTCATTTATCTGGTCTTAATTCAGCTTTGGGAAGTTGAATCAATCAAGAAAATTGTCGATTTCATTTAGATTTTCAAATTTTGTGGCATATAGGCTTTTGGAGTAAGTCCTAATGATTGTTTGTATTTTCATAGTGTCTGTTGTTATGTCCCCCTTTTCCTTTATGAATTTGACCATTTGGATCATGTCTCTCTGAATTTTAATTAGTTTTGCTAAGGGTGTGTCTATCTTGTTGATTTTTTTCAAACAACCAGCTCTTGGATTTTTTGATTCTTTGAATTGTTTTATTTGTTTCTGATTTATGGATTTCAGCCCTGAGATTGAGTATTTCCAATCATCTATTCCTCTTCAGTGTGTCTGCTTCTTCCCCCTCCACCATCCAGGGCTTTCAGGTGAGCAGTTAAGTTACTTGTATGAAATGTTTCCAATTTTTTCTTGAAGGCACTTATTGCTACAAACTTTCCTCTTAGCATTGCTCTCATTGTGTCCCATAGGTTTGAGTAAGATTTGCCTTCATTTTCATTAAATTCTAAGAGGTCTTTTATTTCTTTCTTTATTTCTTCCTTGACCTAGCTGTTATTGAATAGTGAATTGTTCAGTTTTCATGTGTGTGTAGGATTTTTGCTATTTCTGTTGTTGTTAAAGTCCAGCGTAGTCCACATTGATCAGACAAGATACAATGGGTTATTTCAATCTTCTTGTATATGTAGAGGGTTGCTTTGTGACCAACTATACGGTCTATTTTGGAGAAGTTTCTCTGAGGTGTTCAGAAAAAGATAAAATCTTTGTGTTTGGGTGAAAGGTTCTGTAGATGTCTGTTAGGTCCATCTGATACATGATCTTTGTCAGAGTTACTGTATCTTTGGAAATTGCTTTTACACAATGGAATACTACTCAACAATTAAAAACAAGGACCTCATGAAATTTGCAGGCATATGATGAGATCTAGAAAAGATCATCCTCAGTGAGGTATCCCAGGAGCAAAAAACACACATGATATATACTCACATATAAGTGGGAACTAGACCTATAAGATACGATAAACATACTGAAATCTATACACCTAAAGAAGATATAGAAGAAAGAGGACCTGGGGTAAGATGATCAATCCTTACTTAGAAAGACAAATGGGATGGACATTGGAAATAGGAGAAAACAAGTAACAGGACAGCAGCCTACCACAGAGGGCCTCTGAAAGACTCTACCTAGCAGTGTATCAAAGCAGATGCTGAGACTCATAACCAAACCTTAGGCAGAGTGCAGGGAATCATATGAAAGAATGGGGAGTTCGTATGACCTGGAGAAGACAGGAACTGAACAAGGAATGAATATATCAGAGCACAGGGGTCTTTTCTGAGACTGTTTCTCCAATGAATTACCATGTATGGATTATAACCTAGAACCCCTGCTCAGATGTAGCCCATGGTAGCTCAGTATCCAAGTGGGTATCCTAGTAAGGAGAACAGGGACTATTTCTGATATGAACTCAATAGCTGGTGCATTGACCTCCTCCCCTCCACCAAGAGAGGAGCAGCCTTGCTAGGCCACAGAGAAGGACATTGCAGCCAGTCCTGAAGATAACTGATAAGCTAGGGTCAGATGGAAGGGGAGGAGGACCTCCCTTATCAGTGGACTTGGAAAGGGTCAGGGAGGGTGGGACTGGGAGAGAATGAAGCAGGAGTCTATGGCTGGGACCTGTGATTAATACTTAAAAAATTCTGTTTTGTTGATCTGTACTTTGTTTAGAGTGTGGTATTGAAGTCTCTCATTATTAATGTGTGGGGATTTATGTGTGGTTTAAGTTTTATTAATGTTTCTTTCACAAATGTGTGTAGTCTTGTATTTGGGACATAGATGTTCAGAATTGTTATGTCTTCTTGGTGGAATTTTCCTTTGATGAGTATGAAGTGACCATCTTCATCTCTTTCGATTAATTTTGGTTGAAAGTCTATTTTATTAGGTATTAGAATGACTACTCCTGCTTTCTTCTTTGGTCCATTTACTTGGAAAACCATCTTCCAGCCCTTTACTCTCTGGAAATATCTATCTTTGTGACTTAGGTGTCTCTCTTTTATGCAACAGATTGTCCTCTCCATAAACATAGATGTGAGGTAATCTTCTTGTATTTCACTTATGATAAGGTGTCTAGGGCTACTTGCTCCTGGATAATCTGGTACTGGACATTATATATTGCTTTGGCTTTTGTTGTTTGTGCTTTTATGCTGGCCTCTACCTCTCTGGCTGTCTCAGGTGTTGGCTGTTAGTGTCTGGTGCCTGCTGGACTACTGCATTAAGGAGAATCACCTTGGCAGGAATATGGTTGTTTCTGAAGGAGGCATCCTCAGATTTTGGGGTACGATCACTGAATTGCCACAGTTTTCCTCAGGTTTTTGGACCTGTGTGGTAATTGTTAGTCAGGAGGGTGCTCTTTTCACCAGGAGAAGTCCTGGAGACAGCTGCCCTGCCATTGGTTTCCTTTCTCTGAATTTAGTGAACAGCTGTTGCTGCTCTAATTCCATGTACTTTGGACACAGCCTTCTTGAAGAACCTAGGAGCCCCTTAGTTTGGTCAACTTGGCTAGGGTGATAGGTTGTGCCTTAGAGCAGTGCCTGGGAATGATCCCATGGATCCCAGGTTCTGTAGTTCTGTTTGGTGATCTGTACCCCAGTACCCAAGGGGTAATATGCGGCAGATGGGTTCAGCACTCATACAGTCAGCAGGAAGCTAGAGCCTGTAGCCTCTAGGAACCCAGGAACTTTTCTGAGGATAACCTGAGTGCCCTGAGGTCAGACCGTAGGGTTTCCTCCTGACAAGGAGACTCTGTCTGTGGTGTTTGGGGATCCACAGTTCAGTCCTGGGATGTTGAGTATAGCATGTGTTGTAGGCAAATGGCTCTGTGCTTGCAACTCAGTGCCTGCAGGTACCTAGGAACTTTTTCAGAGAAGTTTTTTTGTTGTTGTTTTTGTTTTTCTTTTGTGTTTTTGTTTTGTTTGGTTTGGTTTTGTTTTGTTTGGTGGGGCAAGGGTTGGGAGTTCGGCTGGGTCCCCCTGTAGTTGGACCTGATGTTTCCTTTATCATGGGGTTTCCTCCCAACAGGGAAACTCCAGGCTCTGGTGCTTTAGGGCTTACAGTTCTGTCTGGGAAGGTGAGTCAGCTGTGCAGTCAAGTCTTTGTGCTGAGAGCCTGGCAGAGCCTGAAAACTTTTCCAGGGATTGTCTGGGTGGCCTGAAGTTCTTCTGATTGCTTCCTTCACAGTGGGGTTTTCTCTCTACTCAAAATCCATTCTCTGTTGTTGTGAGAACCATAGTTCAGTATGGGATGGTGATCAGAGCATGGAGGCATGTGGCTCTGGGCTGGCGACTGAGAGCCTGCTGGGATCCTGGAACTCTTCCAGGTTTTAGCTGGGTGACTGGGGTTTCCTATCACCTGGGACAGACAATGGCTGGTGTTTTAGGGCTTAGAGTTCAGTCTGTTGGTTGAGGTGTACTCACTGCTGTCTGACACAATGTCCTTTTTGTGCTGCCATCTTGCATTTAATCCATTCTAATTCATATTTTCTACATCATAAATAAATGGATTTTCTTTATTCATTTGCCTCATTAAGATTTATATGTAGACTTGGATATATATTTTTATTTTATTTTTTTCTTAAAATTTAGCCTTATATTTATGTATGTGTATTTTCAGTATTAAGGGATAGTCAGGCATTTTTGGAACCACATTGAACATTTTTCGCATTTAATGTTTATTTGTTGTGTTTTACCTATCTTTTGAAATGGATGTGTCCTTTAGTTTTTAACTTTTTCTTTACTTATTTATTTTACTTTAGTTTTTATTTTAATTTTTTATGATTCTTGTTGAGCAGTGTTTATTTTTCTCATTTTCAAGGAAGTTGGCTGCAGTAAAAAAAAGACAATGAAATTGCATAGTCCCAGTATTATCTGGCAGAAAATAAAAATAAATAAGAATAAACTCTATGCCTACAAAAGAAAGAAATGAATGAAAAGGAATAAAACAAGGTGTGAGGTACAAATCTACGAACCACATAGCACTAAGTGCCTTCGAGAAGAAATTTGAAACATCTCATACAAGCAACTTAATGACCCAACTGAAAGCCCTAGAAAAAAAAGGAGCAGATACACCCAAGAGGAGCAGACGGCTGGAAATGATCAAGTTCAGGGCTGAAATCAATCAATTAGAAACAAATAAAATTATTCAAAGAATCAATGAAAC
>JAQQSO010008146.1:0-10166 GCA_028658305.1 Pachyuromys duprasi
CTAGGCCATATCCATATATGGTCCTTGGTTGGAGAAACTGTCTCATATAAGACCCCTGTGCCCTGCTCAGTTAGATCTTTGTGGAGCTCTTGTTCTCCCCCAGTTTTACTAACTTCTCTTATTTTTATTATTACTTCCCGCCCTCTGCCAAGGGCTTAATTGTGAGTCTTAATATCTGCTTTAATACTTTGCTATACTGATTCTTTCATAGGTCTTCTTTGGTATGCTCCTGTCCTGTTGCTTGTTTTCTCCTCCATTCAATGTCCATCCTATTAGTTCATCTAAATGAGCATTGATCAACCTGGGTCCTCCTTCTTGTATATCTTCCCTAGGTGTGTAGATTTCAGCATGACCTTCCTATCCTATAGGTCTATATAAGTGAGTACATACCATATGTTTATACCATATGTTTCTTTTTGCTTTTGGGATACCTCACTTAGGATGATCGTTTTCCAGGTCCCACCATTTGCCTGCGAATTTCATGATTTCCTCCTTTTGTGAATGCATTATATAAGATCAATTGAGGTTAATCACAGGTTGTCTCTAATCTGTGTCAAGCTGACAAAAAAACGAGCCAACACATTGCTTTATTTTGAAGAATTTAAATTTATTTCAGTTATATACATAAGTAAAGTCTTATTTACAGTTAAGAAATATTCTGTTGAACTCTTGTATAGTAATGTGGGAAAATGAAATGTTTCTACAGTTTCTACCAATGTGAAATAAAATTTAATTCTGGCTTTCCTGAAAAAATAATAAAAATGTAAATTAAAAGTTTGAATACAAGGATATAACAAAATAATACTAGAAGAAAAGTTTTTAAAGTATTTAATATGTAAGTAATATGTATTTTCATGTGAATGATGTGATTGCGTTTGGCATAGTAGATAGAAAATTGATTCAAAAATAACGAGATTTTATTGTCCTTGTTCAGCCTATGTTTAGGCAGTCACTGTGGTGAGACTCTATGGATATAACTTCTGACATTGCAAGAGTGCACGCAGAATATAGGAGGGTTTGAAGGGAGAGATGGTAGTTGTACTTTAATCTCAAAAGTAAATGAAAAAAAGTTTTGATAAAATCTTCAGAGCTAGAACAGTGAAACTTAATGAAGAGTCCAGAAGTTATCTAAAGTACATATGAGAATGTGGTGTTTGATATAAGGGATATTTCAAATCACTAAATAAAAGGGGGGTTATTAAATTAATGGCACTTGGATGACAAGGTATGGTGTTATGGTGATATTCCACCTCAGAATTTACACACAAGAAAAAAACCTATTCAAATAGAGAAATTATTAATAATGTAAGATGGTAAAACTCAGAATTCAGTACAATTAATATATTAACCAATAATAAACAAAAGGAGACTAAACATAAATATTTTTTAACTTTTCAAGTATAAGAGATGTACCACAAAAATTGGAATGCAAAATAATAATAAAGATCACACTTTTAAAATTCTAGTTATACTAGCAAAATCAAAAGAAAACATATTTGATATTTTATTTCTTTAAAATCATAATAAACATTGTGACTGGCAAGAAAGAAGTTTTTCTTTATTTTCTAGCTTACTGCTGGATTCAAAATCAATAACCTAGAAAGTTAATCTTTACATGACTGGTATATGAAATCTCTATCACCTCTCTATAACATGCTTATTTATCATCTGGCTACCAACTACTTATTTACCTATGTTGTGTTGCATTGCTGTTTCTGATTTTAAGTTTCTATATAACTGGAATCAAATTGACTTCATTTTAGCACATCCTAGGATACCTGTGTGTGTAAATATTCAATAAATACCCCAATGATTATATTTACAAAATTATCATCTGAAAGTATTTTTCCTACTTTGACAGGAATTGGCTTCCTGTGAAGGCATGCAAGGAGAAGTGTCATTAACAGAAGATGGTAAGAAGTTTTGTGGTAATTTTAGAGCAGGTAAAACCGTGTGAGTGCTTGCACACAGGATAAATGCTTAGATATGCATAAGAAGCTTTTCTGTTACAAAATGATCCTATTAGTAACATTGACATATACAAATATGAATTCAATAGCCTTTTCAATGTTCCACTATTTTTCTTTTTCCCTCCTTTTAGCATGAAACAAATGCATCATGGCTCATGCCTCTACAGGTGTAGTAGACTGCAAATGCAATCCAAAATAGAGAATAAGAGGTATGACAGGTCAAAAGTGTTCCTTATGTATACTATGTTGGCAGGAGCATTGAAAAAAGCTATTTTTATTACATTTTATATCCAAATATTAATGGTTAATGTAGCAAATTATTATGAAATAGAATTTTTTACACAGTAATAAGAAAGATAAAAGATGGACAAAAATAAAGAGGGTTATTTATTAAAATTTAGAAGAATCCAGTGAAGAATAACCATTTAAATTTGAAGACTTAAGAAAAAAAAAGAATGTATGTAAACAACTAAGAACCTTCCATAAAATAATCTCTTATTCTCTTAGAGAGTTTTTACGTTTATAGTGTGCTATTTTGTTAAAGTTTAGTTTTTCTATTTTTTTAAAATTTTTATTATTAGTTACATTTCATCAACTCTGTATCCCAGCTGTATCCTGCTCCCTCATTCCCTCCCAATACCCCCATCACTCCCTCATCTAATCTGGGCCCCTTTCCAAGTCCACTGATAGGGGAGGACCTCCACCCCGTCATCTGACCCTGATTTATCAGGTATCTTTAGGACTGGCTGCAAAGTCCTCCTCTGTGGTCTAGCAAGGCTGCACCTCCCTTGCAGGGTGAAGAGGTCAAAGAGCCCGCCATTGAGTTCATGTCAGAAGTAGTCCCTGTTCCCCTTACTAGGGTACCCACTTGGATACTGAGCTATCATGGGCTACATTTAGGTTATATTCATGCATAGTCTTTGGTTGAAGAATCAGTCTCATAAAAGATCCCTGTGCCCAGCTATATTTGGTTCTTGTGGAGCTCTTGTCCTTTCCAGGTCATACTAACTCCCCCTTCTTTCATATCATTCCCTGCATCCTGCCAAAGGTTTGGTTATGAGTGTCACCATCTGCTTTGATACATTGCTAGGTAGAGTCTTTCAGAGGCCCTCTGTGGTAGGACTCTGTCCTGTTACTTGTTTTCTCCTACTTCCAATGTCCATACCATTTATCTTTCTAAGGGAGGATTGATCATCTTATCCCAGGTCCTCTTTCTTGTTTATCTTCTTTAGCTGTATAGATTTGAGTATGTTTATCATATCTTATAGGTCTATATAAGTGAGTGTGTACCATGTGTGTCTTTCTCCTTCTGGGATATCTCACTCAGAATGATATTTTCTAGGCCCCACCATTTGCCTGCAAATTTCATGATTTCCTTGTTTTTAATTGCTGAGTAATATTCCATTGTGTAAAAGTACCATAATTTCTGTATACATTGCTCCGTTGATGGACATCTGGATTGTTTCCAGGTTCTGGCTATTACAAATAAAGCTGCTACAAACATGGTTGAGCAAATGTCCTCGTAGAGTGGGAAAGGATCTTCACCAATCAGATATCTGACAGAGGCCAAATATCCAAAATATATAAAGAACTAAAGAAGTTAAAAAGCAATAAATCAAGGAATGCAATTAAAAAATGTGGTATGAAGCTAAACAGAGATTTTTCTGTAGACGAATATAGAATGGCAGAGAAACACTTAAAGATATGCTCACCATCCTTAGCCATCAGAGAGATGCAAATCAAAACAGCCCTGAGATTTCACCTTACACCTATCAGAATGGCTAAAATCAAAAACTCAAGTGACAACACATGCTGGAGAGGCTGCAGAAAAAGGGGAATCGTCTTCCATTGCTGGTGGGAATGTAAACTGGTACAACCACTTTGGAAATCAATCTGGTGCTTTCTCAGACAATTAGGAATACCACTTCCTCAAGATCCAGCTATACCACTCCTAGGCATATATCCAAAAGAATCTATCAATAGCAGAAAGATTGCACAAATGTCGTTGAATGAAGTGGTCAGTTTCCATTGTAGCAAGCAGAAACTGGTAGTTTTGTCCACATTATTCTGAATTTAGTGTCAAGAAGAATATAGGAAGACTTGGTGTGTTGGCACATGCCTTTGATCCAAGCATTTTGGGAGGCAGATACCTAGGTTTCTCTGTTAGTGCTAGGCCATCCTGGGCCCCATAGGGGACTCTTTCTCAAAAAACATCTACAAATACAGGAAAAGGATTATGGAATATCGTTCTGTGACTAAGAAAAGCTCCTTAGGCGAGGCATGTGGCAGGGTGGATGGTTCCTATATGGAGGCTTGGAGAGTCCATTGCATGAAGCTATGAAAGTTAAGCCTGAAATTTGCTGGAGACCACAAGATGTTGGAAAATCCAGTGCCATGAGATACCTGTCAAGGATTGCTATAGACAGGGTATAAAACCAGCCTAAAAGAGAGAAAGGTATTGTAGTCAACAAAGCTGTAAGGAGTTGGAGATCTGAAGAGTGCTTTGACATCACACATGGAGATGCAGAATTTGGAGTTTGCTGTTCTAGTTTTTAGTCTTCCTTTGGTCCAGTATTTCCTCACTATTCTCTTTCCTCCTCGTGGAATGGCAATGTATATCCTGTGCCATTATATGTTGCAAGTATGTGATCTGTTTTTTTTTTATTGTGATTTTAAAGGGGATTACTGTTAAGAGGTTGCTTCGACTATCAGAAGAATCTCTGAACTTTGATCTTTTAAACAGTGTTGATACTATGATAGGCTATGTGGACTTTGGGCTTTTAATCAGCCTTGACTGAAAGTCAAAGGGGGCTTTTGAAGTCAGACTAAATAGCATTTTGTGTTATAATATGGCTGCAAGCCTAAGGAGACCACAGAGTGAAAACTGGTAGTTTGAATCAGAGTGGTCCCACAGCTTTATGTGTGCAAATGCTTAGTCCCCAGTTAGTGAACCTATTTGAGAAGGATTAGGCCATGTAGCATTATTTTTAGGGATTAGAAGGATTAGGAGATGTGGCCTTGATGGAGGAGGTGTGTCACTGTGGGGTGGTCATTCAATTTTCAGAAGTCCACACCAGGCTCAGTCTCTCTCTTCCTGCCTATGGACTAGGATATAAGCTCTCAGACCCATATCTTCCTGCAGGCTGTCACACTTCCTGCCATGATAATTAACTAATACTCTAATACTCTGACACTCTAATCAATACTGCAATTAAATGGTTTCTTTTATAAGAGTTACTTTAACGATTTCTCTTCATAGGAATAGAACAGTAACTAAGACAGTAAACTTTTAATATATTACATTGAATATATAAATAAAATCTGGTAACATCAACATCATAAAAATGTTAAAACCTATATTACAGCCCTTCAACTCATTTAAATCACCTAAAATTTCTTTTAGCAATATTTTATAATTTTGAATAAATAATATCACCCCTTTATCTACAGTGATGAGTTCAAGAATCATGATTGCCTAACAGGTAGAGAGTACTAAAATATACAAATATACCATATATTTACTTAGGCATACTTAAGAGAAAGTATAATTAAAAATTAGGCATAGTAAAAAGATAACAGTATGTGACAGAACAATCATAACTGACTTGTAGGCCAATATCACATATAACATGGATGTATTCTGATTTTCATATAGTAAAAGCCCCATCTTCATTTCTGATCCTAATACTTATATCCTTTCTTTTTCTGCTGTTCGTTTGTGTCTAGCCATCAATTTTGTTGACTTATTCAAATAACCAGCTTTTGGGGTCCTTATGTTTTCTCTGGTTTTCTAATGTCATTTATATCTGCAAAACTCCATTATATTTCATCAGAAAAACTGGGGCTTACTTTTCTTTGTTTTATATTTTTTAAGGCACATATTAAATTCTTTTCTGAGATATTTTTTTCTTTTTATGATATAGGAATTTATAACTATTAATTTCTGTGAGAATCACTATCACTTCATTCAATAAGTATTTTCTGTGGTGTTTTGATTTTTAATCATTTTTAATTATTTCTTTAGCATGTCTTTCTCATGATTTATTTCTTCTTTCTTCAGGCATATCAATAGTTTCAACAAATTGCATCTTGACTATTTTTAAATTATTTACAGGGGCAACATTTATTAACTAATTGTTATGCTAGGAAAAGTACCTAGACTCTATCATATGCCAGGAAAGTGCTCCATAATTGAACTGAATTCCTAGCCCTTTGATTTCTTTTTTATTTCACTTATTGTTTAAAGGTGTGTTATATAATTTTCACTTATTTCTGAATGTGTAGTTTTACCTATTTATTTCTAGTTTCATGATTGGGAAACATACTGTGTATTATTTTAGTCTTTTAAATTTTATCAAGACATGACATGTAGACTGACATATGTCCTATCTTAGAAAAAGTTCCTTGCACACTTGAGAAAAATGTTTGTCTGCATGCATATTGTTTTATATGTGAGTGCTGCTCTGATTGTGAGTGGTCTCCACAAGCTCATGTGTGACTGCATAGGTCCCAGCTGTTGGAACTCTTTGGGAAGGATTAGGAGGTATGGCCTTGTTGGAGGAGCTGTGACTCTGAGGACAAGCTTTTAAGTTTGAAAACACACCATTCCCAGTGTGTTGTCTCTGTCTCCTGCTTATGGAACAAGATGTGAGCTCTCAGCAATTCCTTTGTTATGTCATCATTGACCCTAATCCTCTAAAACTTTAGGATGAATTAAATGCTCTCCTTTATTAGCTGTTTTTGTTTTAATACAGAAATAGATTAGTAACTAACACCCAAGTAAATCCATTGGTCTCTAAAACTGTTCAGTAATCTGACCTTTATTTTCTTTTATTAATTTATTTTTATTAATTACAGTTCATTCACTTTGTATCCCCCCTGTAGCTTCCTCCCTCCTCCCCTCCCTATGTCACCCTTCCTTCCTCTTTCCCACCTGTACCCCTCACCCAAGTCCACTGATAAGGGAGATCCTCTTACCATTCCTTCTGATCCTAGTCTATCAGGTCTCATCAGGAGTGGATACATTGTCTTCCTCTGTGGCCTGGTAAGGCTGCTTCCCACTCAAAGGGAGGTGATTAAAGAGCAGGCCAATCAGTTCATGTCAGAGGCAGTCCCTGTCCCCATTACTATGGAACCCACTTGGACACTGAACTGCCAGGGGCTACCTCTGACCTTTATTTTCTACTTTGTTGCTATATACATTATTACTATATTGCTATGTATTTCTCCCTTCAGTTATATCAGTGTTTATCTCATAATTCAGAGTTATACATTTTGTTATATACATGTTTATAAGTGTTCTATCTTCATAGTGACTGGATTTTTTCTAATTACACAATGCCATTCTTCTAGTAATCTGATTTTAAAATAGAATAGCTATCCCTGCTTTCTTTTGCCTATATTTTCATATCTTTTTTCATCATTCCATTCAAAACTCTTGTTTTTTTGAATCCAGAGTGTGTTTCTTGTACAATATGTAGTATGTAATTCAATCATTTAAAAAATGTACTGGGGCTAGGACAATGGTTCTGTGAGTAAAGATCTGATACCTTGGGTATTTTACTTAGCACCCATGTGGTGGAAGAAAAATAGAATCTTATGAAAGAAGGGGGAGACAGTAAGACGTAGAGAGGACAGGAGCTCCACAGGGAGACAAACAGAACCAAAAAAATCTGTGCACAGGGGTCTTTCTTGAGACTGATACTCCCACCAAGGATCATTCATGGATATAATCTAGGTAACCTAGAACCTCTGCTCAGATGTAGCTCGTGGCAACTAGTATCCAAGTGGGTTCCCTAGTAAGTGGGACAGGGACTGTCTCTGAAATGAACTCAGTGGCTGGCTCTTAGATCACCTTCCCCTGAGGGGGGAGCAGCCCTGCCAGGCCACAGAGGAGGACAATGCAGCCAATCCTGAAGAGACCTGATAATCTAGGGTCAGATGGAAGGAAAGGAAGACCACCCCTATTAGTGGACTTGGAGAGGGGTATGGGAGGAGATGAGGGAGGAGGGGTGGGATTGGAAAGGAATGAGGGAGGGGGCTATAGCTGGCATACAAAACAAAAAAAAACTAATTAATATTAAAAAAAGGAAGTTGTTTTGGATCCAAGATGGCTGCCCCAGGAGGACACTGTGTCTGAGGAACAGGACAGTAGTGTAGGCACAGCGACCAGGAGATTGAGATCTCGGACCTAAAACACCAGCGTTTGCGTCTGCCAGGTGAGTGGAATTCCTACAGTGGGGAAATCAAGTGGAAAAGTCCAAGGGACACTCAGCTATTCCCAGGAAAAACTCCGGAGGGTGACAGGCTGTGCACAGCCACACTAAGCACCTAAGCCGCCATTTCGGTCTGGGTCACACAGTACCCCAGACGGACTGAGTTTCACCCAGATACTGCAGGCTACACCGGTCAGACCCACAACCCTAGGCACACCCAGCCACCACCCCGGATTGGGACTCATAGTATCACGTCCAGACGGAGGTGCCCCCAAATACCATCTCAGACAGTGATGCACAGCCCTTGACCCAGAAGGAGGCGCCAAGACTCCAGTCCAGAAGAGAGCCCTTAGCAGCAAGCCAGAGGTCGGAGGGTCCTGACCAGAGCAGCGCCCCCACTGGACATATCAAAGGGGGACACGCAGCCTTTGGCAGAGTGAGGAGCCAAACCTCCAGACCAGAGGGGAGATCAACCTGTGGTGCTCACAGCCTCTAGCACAGAGCACGAAGGCAGGCACACAGATCCCACAACAGAGTTCAACTGAGGCACAACACACACTATCAAACCACTAGAACTCCCTGATCTTCTTGAAGAATACTCCTGACACAAGAGATTGACAGTTCCAGTCTGAAGTTCAGCCTTATAAGCACAAACAGCTCCTTGATTATATATAAACAAATGCCCAGAAATTGGCGTAAGAACTCACCCAACAATAATCGGGACACCATGGCCCCACCAGAAACACCCAAAAGCAATAGAGATTTAATTCTGTGGAGACATAGGAAAATTATATTAAAGCTATGATTATGCAGATATTAGAGGAACAAAAGGAGGCACAAAAAGAGGAAATGAACAAGGCCCTCAAAGAAATTAAGAAGGATTTAACTGCCCACATACAGGACCAATTAAAGATAAACAGGGAGGAAAAAATCAAAATAGGAGCCACAGTCAATCAGATGAAGGAAATGATACAAAGCATGAAAACACAATTAGAATCGATTAAGAAGACACAAACAGAGAAGATCCTGGAACTGGAGAACTTAGAGAAAAGATCAGGAACCTCAAAGGTAAGCATCTCCAATAGAATACAAGGGATGAAAGAGAAAATTTCGGGAGCTGAAGATACGCTGGCTGAAATGAATTCCCCAATCAAGGAAAAAATAAAATCGAAAAAGTCCCAAACAAAAAACATCCAGAAATCAAGGATGCCATGAAAAGACGAAACCTAAGAATAATTGGAATAGATGAAAAAGAAGACTCCAGGCTCCAAGGACCAGAAAATATTTTTAAGAAAATCATAGAAGAAAATTTTCACAACTTAAAGAAAGAAATGTCCATAAACATACAAGAAGCCTACAGAACACCAAATAGACTAGATCAAAAAGAAATACCTCTTCTCACATCATAGTCAAAACACTAAACCTACAACACAAACAAAAAATATTAAAGGCAACAAGGGAAAAGGGTCAAGTAACGTACGAAGGTAGACCGATCAGAATCACACAAGACTTCTCATCGGACACTATGAAAGCCAGAAGGGCCTCATCAGAAGTCATGCAGTCCTTAAGGGTACACAGATGCCAACCAAGACTACTATACCCAGCAAAGCTTTCAATCATCATAGATGGAGAAAACAAAATTTTCCATGACGAAACAAAATTCATGCAATACCTACACAGCAACCCAGCCCTACAGAAGGTACTAGAAGGAAAACTTCAGTCCAACAGAAACAACTACACCAAAGAAAATATAGGATAAAGATAATTTTCCAACGACAACAACAACAAAAAAGCAATGAATCACAGTAAGACCACCAACTCCACAATAAAAGGAACTAACAGTCATTGGTCACTATTATCTATCAACATCAATGGACTCAACTCTCCAATAAAAAGACACAGACTAACAGAATGGTTGCGGAAACAGGATCCAAAATGCTGCTGCATCGAAGAAACACACCTATGCAACAAAGATAAACAT
>JAQQSO010008147.1:0-10166 GCA_028658305.1 Pachyuromys duprasi
GGAATGGATATTTGGCACCTCCTTCTGTTCCAGGGGCTGTGCACCACGGTCTGAGATGATATTTGGGGCACACACAGTGGGTTTGGGTTGGTGTGCATCTGCTGTATGCAGGCCTGTCTGAAATGGTGCCAGAGGCCTTCTCTGTCTGGCCCATTGACAGACACCTGAACTGGGGTTTTTGCTGGTGGATGCGTGCAGTTTTCGCCCTCAGTGTGCAGTCTGGTCAAGATGGTCCAGGATCCTCTCAGCAGTGGGTCGAGACAGAACTTGGATTCCTCCCAGATCTGCCGGCAGACTCACACACTAAGTTTTTGCTGGCGGAAGCGTTTGGCGAGCGCCCCCGCAGTGTGCAGACTGGTCAAAACAGTCCCCCAATCCACTCAGTCTGTGGTGGTTCTGGAGATTGGTTCCCGCCCGCCGCACACCTGTGGGTTGAGGCAGAACTCGGGTTCTTCCCAGATCTGCTGGCGGACTCACACATGACTGAGTTTTTGCTGGCGGAAGCGTTTGGCGGGCGCCCCTGCAGTGAGCGGACAGGTCAAAATGGTCCCCCAATCCACTCAGTCTGTGGTTGATCCGGCGTTCGGCGATCAGTTAGCACCAGCAGCACACCCGTATGTTCAGGCAGAAATCGGGTTTCTCCCAGACCTGCCGGCGGACTCACACACTGACTGAGTTTTTGCTGGCGGAAGCGTTTGGCTCGCGCCCCCGAAGTGTGTGGATTGGTCAAAACGGTCCCCCAATCCACTCAGTCTGGGGTGGTTCAGATGATCGGTTTGTGCCCGCCGCACATCCGTGGGTTGAAGCAGAACCAGGGTGCAGTGTGCGCTGGTAGTGTGCAGTTCAGTGAAAACGGCACCTGGTCCCTCCTTAGACTGCCCGCAAGACTGTGTGATCCAGTCTATAATGGCGGGTGCGGGCACCCAGAGTGGCTGCTTATTCAGATCAGAGCTGTGCGCAGCTGGTCACCAGGAAATTTTTCCAGGTAATAACTGGGTGTCTCTAGGGTTTTCCCACTTGATTTTCTCACCGTAGGAGTTCTGCTCACCTGGCACTCACAATGCTGGTGTTTTAGGTCCCAGAGTTCAGTCTCCTGGTTGCTGAGTTGTTTCTGCTCTCCTACTCCTCAGACACTGTGTTCTCTCGTGGCAGCCATCTTGGATCCTCCTCTCTAAAACTCCAGTGAATAGTTTTGAAGACTGTTTTTATAAGCTTTTAGTATAAATCACCAAAGACAGAAGACAAATTTGTTTTCCATTATTTGACAAAATAGGAAGTGATGAAAATAGGAACAGTAATTCTTCCTTTTGGATAGAGAGAGATATCCTGTGTGAATTAGTATCTATTGATAATTGTTCTATAAAAGACAGTGTTAAGTATTAAACTGTGGCAAGTCTTACACTTTGGGTTCGTGTGTGTAGAAGGAAGGTTTTATTTTCTCCCTTCTCTAAACTCATTACTCATTAGACTCAAAATTATTTACAAATACCTAGGCTATATAGCTAGGCTCTTCTTTGACTAGCACATAACTTAAAATAATCTATTATACTAATTTATATTCTGCCACGTGATTGGTTACCTAAGCTCCAGTACAATTTGTCTTGTTTTCCTTGCATCTTGCCAGCTTACTCTCTCCTGACTGGCTTTTTCCCAGAATCCTTTCTGCTTGCCTAATGTCCCACCTATTTCCTGCCTCAGCCATAGGCTATAGGTTTTTATAAATTGACACATGTTGCATCCATTCAATACACAAAAGATTCCTTCTACACTTACATGTCCCTTCCTAGGAATCTAGGGTTCTGTTATAGCATTTTATTCTGATAAGAAAGATATAGCTTCAGCTATAGCAGCTCCAGTCTATAACAGGAGTTTAAATCTTTTCTATGATAAGGTATCAAAATTCTTATCTTCCTAAAAAATCCAAGTTTGAATCCTTGCTTACACTTGCCAAATACAATATAGTAGTTAACAAGAAAAATATTTCTAGAAAAAAATATACTTGTAAATCTCTGTGGTATTTCATGGTTTTTCACCATGATAGACCCCAGAGGGAAAGAAAGCTTCCCATTTTTCCAAGCAATTGCTCTTTCTGGGAAAGTGTGTTAATTTTGTATTCCACTTAGTATGCAGCATCAGAAAAGACAGCTGTGATACTTTTAAAAAGGGATTCCCATATGTGCCTCTGATATAGCCATCTCTTTGCCAAATGCTTGATGTGATTACATGTCTGTCTGATTCTATTTTACAACATAATGCTTTACATGACTTTTCATGAATTCTAGTTTTATAAAAGTCCCTCAATTTTTTTTTCATGTATATGGGCATTTTGCCTGAATGTATATCTGTATTGCCGCATGTGTGTCTGGTGACCATGGAAGCTAGAAGAGCGTATCAGATCCCCTAGAACTGGAGTTACAAATGTCTGTTAATTACCATGTGGGTGCTGGAAATCTATCAAGGATCCTGTTCAGGTTAGCCGTGAATTTTCCATTTTTCTATCTCTGCCTTATGAATGCTGGAATTACAAGTCTGTCCCACTAATTTTGGCCATACTCAGCTTCTTTGAAAAATTTTTCTCACTTGTGTTGGAAAAGAATAATTGCACTGTTTCACAAAGAAGCATATGAATAAAGCAAAAGTAATCCACAATGCAATTTCCCCCAAAAAGTGTGTACCATGATCCAAACCAGGCTAGGAAGTACACACTGCCAAAATGGGCTGTTTTTTTTTTTTTTATTACTAACTAAAGGGGGAACTTGTTCTTTATTAGCTGAGATGCAAAGTAACAGTCTACTTTCAGTAGGTTAATTTGGAAAGCAGCCCTAAACAAATATAGGAAATATAGCCCTTGCTGGGAATCATTCTGTAGACAAGGATGATCTCAAACTTGGAGATTCTCCTGCCTCTGCCTAAGTACTAAGTACTAAGACTAAAAACGTACACCTTTACTACCTAGTTTTTTTTTCTTTAAAAAAACAATGTCTCACTATGTAGCTCTGGCTGACCTGAAATTTGTCATGTTGTCATGTAAACTGGCTATCCTCAAATTCAGAGATTCACCTGCTTCTGCCTTGTGAGTGCTGAGATTAAAGGTGAGTGGCACCATGCCCTACTGCTAGCAACCTTTGATAGGAAAAACAAAAACAGTTTTTACTTTTACATAGTGGGAATAAATTTCATATATAAGGTTTCTAGTTTATGCTTCAAGAGGACCACTGAGGTTTGTCCTTATAGATAAGAAGTTAATTCAAAGAGTTACTAATGCCATGGCCATACAAAGAGAGAACAGCATAGTGAGGACTCTGAAGAGAGTTCAGACCTCAACGCCAAGGTCGACAGACAGCATATGTGGGGCTCTGATGAAAATTCAGTCCCACAAAGCAGAGTGGGAGAGTGTCCATTTGAGACAGGGTTTTTCTGTGTAGCTTTGGCTCTCCTGTACTCACTCTGTAGACTAGGCTGGCTCCGAACTCACAGAGACCTGCCTGCTTCTGCCTCTGATTCCTGGGATTAAAGGCACATGACACTACGCCCAACTAGTGTCCATTTTTATATGTTTCAGAGAAAGTAGGGATGTTTCACAGCTGCCAGCATCTCCCTGATTCCTGGCTAGGTAGGGGAATCCAGGGAAGGGAAGGTTGCATTCTGAGGATGTGGAGAAGAAGCATAGCTGGTTGATGTGTATCCTTTATCCTAGTATCTCTCTGATATATCAGGAGTCTGGTAACCTGGGATGTGTGAACTTTGTTGGTGAAATAAAAATGGTGCCTGCTGTTCTTCAGGAATATGGGTACCTGAGAAGTCTGTTGGATGGGGTTTTTATGTTCACAGACTGGCTGTTGTTAAGGGTCTTAATATTCCTTACAGCAACGATGGCTATAAAAAGAAGCTTCTGCAAGTGGGCATGGCATGAACAGCACAGCATTCTTATTTGTATTTTAACATCACCCATCTAATACCTATTCAGATTTTACACAATGCACATATATTTATAATAGTTAATTTCTTTCAACAATAATCAAGTATTAGGATAAAATGGTGAAAGATACCTTTGTGGGTTGGAGCCAAGGAATTCCACAAATTCACACCATGCAACAAATCTAACAAAATGGCTTCTTCGGGAGTGGAAGAGCACAAAGGCCTTCTCAGAGTGGGAACATGAGAGACAGACAGACAGAGAGAGACAGAGTCCAGGAGACAGATAGAACAATAAAATGATAGTCATCTTGGGTGACTGGACCTTTTGAAAGGGGGGGTGCATATCTCTATGTAACTCCTAAGGTCAGTGGAAATGCACTGAACCTGGCCTCAGCAAGTGATGATGTAAGCTGCTGCCACTGAGTTGCTGAAGTGCCATCTGGCAGAGCACCAAATTTACAACACCAGCTATGTACAAGGTATTATAGTCAATAAATACAACAGGAAATAAGAAAGGAAGATCCATGAGCTCATATACCATTCATTCCAAGAGACACAAAGTGAGAAATAATCAAATATGGGGGGAAATGAAGAAATAGATGTCAGCTCGAGTACGAAATGGCATAAAAAAGGGTGTTTGGGGTTATATGTTCTAATGGCTTGGTTGAGAAAACTAAAGTCTACGATGAGGATTTGATTATATGAAAAATTGGTAGTTCTGTGGCTTGGCTGGGGAAATGACCTTGAAGTGTATCAATAAATAAGTGCAAAAGAGTTTCAGGATGCCCTCTCAAGAATGTTGGATTGTGAGAATTGCAGCTGATAAAAATGCAAAGGAAGACTTGTAGAAGGTGATGTTGGGAATGGAATGAGTGGCCAGTTCGCATAGTGATGTAAAGACATTTTAATTTATTTTTATTTTTGTTGTGCTATTGGAGAGTTTTCAAAAAAGAACTTGAGTTGATTTTCTCTAACACTATCAGAAACATGAAATGAACATATCTAACTGGTCAAAACTATTCACTATAAATATTAAAATATTGAAAATTATTAGTCATTTCTATTTTGTTCTCTCTTGCACCAGTGGTACAAAAGAAATGGTGAATGAAACAAGTTTGTTTTTTCTCTGCTCTCTCCATGAAAGTTAGGGTTCTATCTTTGGCTATTGTGAAAACTTTCTAGGAACATTGGTGTACAAATATAGCTGTGTAAACCTGTGATTGCAGATTCACAGCTATATTCTGGGATGTGTAAGTTCTGGATCACATGATATATTTTGAGTTTAAATGTTTGAAAAACTGCCATAGTCTTTTTCGCATTTATATAATAATCTATAACAGCAGCACAGTGTTCTAATTTTCTTACATCCTAATGAAAAATTCATACTGTTTGTGTCAATCATCTCTCTCTAATTTTCTTTTATCATAGCAATAATAACTGCTGTGAAATGGTATCTTGTAGTCATTATTCATTCACACTTCCATATTCACAAGCAATGTTTATTTTTTTCACCTTTGATGTATCTTTAGAAAACTTTCCTTTTTGCCTTTTGTTAAAAATAGATTCCCTTTTCATACATATAACTTTGTTGTTGTTGTTTGGAGACAGGGTTTTCTCCTTGGCTCTCCTGGAACTCACCAGGTACACCAGGCTAGCCTTCAACTCAGATCAACCTGTCTCTGTCTCCCAAGTGCTGGGATTAAAGGATTGCATCACCACCACAGGGCTTCATACAATATATCTCGATTACAGTTTGCACTCCCTCTACTCTTCCCAGTTCCTTTCCACCTGCCCTCCCATCCAGATCCATTCCCTTTCTGTCTCTCATTAAAAAAAAATAGGTTTTTCCATATCCAGCCTTAATATGAGGGAGGTGCCTAGTCTTATTGCAATATGATATGCCATGTTTGGTTGATATCACTGGGAGGCCTGCCCTTTTCTGAGGGGAGGGGATAAGGAGGGAGGTACTGAGTAGAGAGGAGGGTAACAAAAATGCAGTCTAGATCTAATATATGAGAGACTAAATTAGTAAAAAAAAATCTAAAAATAAAAAGAATAGGTTTTAAGACGTAGCAAAACATAACAAAATAATATATAGTAATATAAAACAATGACCATCACATTGAGTTGGACAAGGTAACAGAAAAATAAATAAATAAATAAATAAATAAATAAATAAATAAATAAACAAGAGAAGGTGCAAGAATCCAAGATACGAGATTAGATCCAAGATGGCTGCCATGAGAAGACACTGTGTCTGAGGAGTAGGACAGCAGTAACTACACAGTGACCAGGAGACTGAACTCTGGGACCTAAAACACCAGCATTTGTGATTGCCAGGTGAGCAAAACTCCTACAGTGAGGAAATAAAGTCAGAAAATCTTGGGGACATCCAGTTATTCCCCGAGACAACTTCGGGTGACCAGCGGTGCACAGCCCTGATCTGAACAAGCACCCGCCCTGGGCGCTAACAGCCGCCATTCCAGACTGGGTCACACAGTCTCCGGGCCAGACTGAGAAGGCCCTGGGTACCATTTCAACCAGCCTGCATACTGCAGGCACACACTGCTTATTTCCATCAGCAACCACCTCAGTCCGTGTGTGTCCATGGGCAAAAGTGAGAAGGCCCCAGGAACTGTTTCAGACTGCCTGCATACTGCAGGCACACACCGCTCAGCAACGCCTGCAAACACTCCAGACCATGTGTGTGCATCCACGGGCCAGTCTGAGAAGGCCCCAGAATCTATTCCCCAGACCAGGCTGCATCGTGCAGGCTCACTCCCCATGGAGGCACTAGCCACCACCCCGTACCGGGACACACAGGATCAGGTCCAGACTGAGGTGCCCCCAAATATCATGTCAGATCATGGTGCACAGCTCCTGGCCCAAGTCTACAGTACAGAGGAGAGCCCTTAGCAGCAAGCCCAGGTCGGAGCGTGGAGCCTCCATACCAGAGCAGTGTGCCCAGCTGACATGTCAAACGGAGACACTCAGCCTCTGGCACAGAGTGAGGAGCCAAGCCTCCAGACCAGAGGGGTAGCCAGCCTGCGGTGCTCACAGCTTCTAGCACAGAGCACGAAGCCGTGCACACACAACCCACAACAGAGTTCAACTGAGACAACAACACACACTATCAAACCACTAGAACTCCCTGATCTTCTTGAAGGACACTCCTGACACAAGAGATTGACAGTTCCAGTCTGAAGTTCAGCCTTAAAGCACAAACAGCTCCTTGATTATATATAAACAAATGCCCAGAAGTTGAAGTAAAAACTCACCCAACAAAAATCAGGACACCATGGCCCCACCAGAAACACCCAAAAGCAATGGAGATTTTAATTCAGCGGAGACACAGGAAAATTGTGTTAAAGCTATGATTATGCAGATATTAGAGGAACAAAAAGAGGGACAAATAGAGGAAATGAACAAGGCCCTCAAAGAAATTCAGAAGAATTTAACTGCCCACATACAGGAACAATTAAAGATATACAGAGAGGAAACAATCAAAAAAATAAGAGCCACAGTCAATCAGATGAAGGAAACGATACAAAGCATGAAAACAGAATTAGAATCTATAAAGAAGACACAAAGGGAGAATAACCTGGAACTGGAGAACTTAGAGAAAAGATCAGGAACCACAAAGGTAAGCATAACAAAGAGAATACAAGAGATGGAAGAGGGAATCTCAGGAACTGAAGATACACTTGCTGAAATGGATTCCTCACTCAAGGAAAAATTAAAATTGGAAAAGTCCCAAACACAAACATCCAAGAAATCAAGGATGCCATGAAAAGAGAAAACCTAAGAATAATTGGAATAGATGAAAAAGAAGACTCCAGGCTCGAGGGACCAGAAAATATTTTTAAGAAAATCATAGAAGAAAATTTTCCCAACTTAAAAAAAGAATTGTGCATAAACATACAAGAATCCTACAGAACACCAAATAGACTAGACCAAAAAAGAAATACCTCTCGTCACATCATACTCAAAACACTGAAACTACAAAACAAAGAAAAAATATTAAAGGCAGCAAGGGAAAAGGGCCAAGTAGACCGATCAGAATCACACCAGACTTCTTAACAGAAACAATGAAAGACAGTAGAGCCTGGGCAGAAGTCACTGAGTCTTTAAGGGAACACAGATGCCAACCAAGACTACTATACCCTGCAAAGCTTTCAATAAACATAGATGGAGAAAACAAAAGTTTCCATGACAAAACAAAATTCATGCAATACCTACACAGCAACCCAGCCCTTCAGAAGGTACTAGAAGGAAAACTTCAGTCCAACAGAAACAACTACACCAAAGAAAATATAGGATACAGATAATTTCCCAACGACAACAACAACAAAAATGCAATGAATCACAGTAAGACCACCAACGCCACAATAAAAGGAAATAACAGTCATTGGTCACTATTATCTATCAACATCAATGGGTTCAACTCTCCAATAAAAGACACAGAATAACAGAATGGCTGCAGAAAAAGGATCCAACATTCTGCTGCATTCAAGAAACACACCTATGCAACAAAGACAAAAACTACCTCAGATTAAAAGGCTTGAAAACCATTTTCCAAGCAAATGAACCCAGAAAACAAGCTGGGGTAGCAATCCTAGTATGTAATAAATTAGACTTTCAACTAAAATTAATCAAGAAAGATGAGGAGGGGCACTTCTGCCTCATCAAAGGAAAATTCCAACAGGAGGACATCACAGTTCTGAACGTTTATGCCCCAAATACAAGACCACCTACATATGTAAATCAAACATTATTAAAATGGAAATCACACATTGATCCCAACACCCTAATAGTGGGAGACTTCAACACTCCACTCTTACCAAGGGACAGATCATCAGGTCAGAAGCAAAATAGAGAAACAAGGGCATTCACAGAGACCCTAAATCAAAAGGACCTAATAGGTGTCTACAGAACTTTTCACCCTAGATCAAAAGAATATACCTTCTTTTCAGCACCTCATGGAATCTTCTCCAAAATAGACCATATACTTGGTAAAAAGCAAGCCTCAGAGGATACAGGAAGATTGAAATAATCCCTTGTATCCTATCTGACCATCACGGTCTAAAGCTGGACCTCAACAACAACAGAAATAGCAAAAGGCCTGCACATACATGGAAACTGAACAACTTTCTACTCTGGGACAGCTTGGTTAGGGAAGAAATTAAGAAGGAAATTAAAGACTTCCTAGAATTCAATGAAAATGAAAGCACAACATACCCAAACTTATGGGACACAATGAAGGCAGTGCTAAGAGGAAAGTTCATAGCACTAAGTGCTTTCAAGAAGAAATTTGAAACATCTCATACAAGCAACTTAATGGCCCAACCGAAAGGTCTAGAAAAAAAGAAGTAGATACACCCAAAATGAGCAGACGGCTGGAAAGACTCAAACTCAGGGCTGAAATCAATCAAAAGAAACAAATAAAACTATTCAAAGAATAGTTGAAACCAAGAGCTGATTCTTTGAGAAAATCAACAACATAGACAAGCCCCTAGCCAAACTAACAAAAAGGCAGAGAGAAACGGTCCAAATCAGCAAAATCAGAAACGAAAAGGGGGACATAACTACAGACACTGAGGAAATCCAAACAATCATTAGGTCTTAATACAGAAACCTATATGCCACAAAAGTTAAAAATCTAAATGAAATGGACAGTTTTCTTGAGAGATTCCACGTACCTAAATTAAGCCAAGATCAGATAGGAAGATTGAAAAGACCTATATCCCTCAAGGAAAAAGAAGTCATCAACAGCCTCCCTATTAAAAAAAGCCCTGGGCCGGATGGTTTTAGTGCAGAATTCTACCAGACCTTCAAAGAAGTCCTAACACCAATTCTCTATAAAGTGTTCCACAAAATGGAAATAGAAGGAAAATTATCGACCTCATTCTATGAAGCCACAGGCCCCTTGATACCTAAACCACACAAAGATCCACCAAAAAAAGAGAACTTCAGACCTATCTCTCTTATGAACATTGATGCAAAAACACTGAATGAAATACTTGCAAACCGAATTCAAGAACACATAAAAGATATCATCCACCATGACCAAGTAGGCTAAATCCCAGGCATGCAAGGGTGGTTCAATATATGCAAATCCATCAATGTGATCCACCATATAAACAAACTGAAGGAGAAAAACCACATGATCATCTCCCTAGATGCCGAAAAAGCATTTGACAAAATCCAACACCCATTCATGTTTAATGTCTTGGAGAGACTAGGGATAC
>JAQQSO010008148.1:0-10166 GCA_028658305.1 Pachyuromys duprasi
ATTTCTTTGAGGGCCTTGTTCATTTCCTCTTTTTGTCTCTTCTCTTGTTCCTCCAAGATCTGCATAATCAAAGCTTTAAGATAATTTTCCTGTGTCTCTGCTGAATTAAAAACTCCACTGCTTTTGGGTGTTTCTGGTGGGGCCATGGTGTCCTGATTTTTGTTGGGTGAGTTCTTTCACCAATTTTGGGCATTTGTTTATATATAATCAGGGAGCTGTTTGTGCTTTAATGCTCTACTTCAGTCTGAATCTGTCAATCTCTTGTGTCAGGAGTATTCTTCAAGAAGATCAGGGATTTCCGGTGTTTTGTTAGTGTGTTGTGTCTCAGTTGAACTCTGTTGTGGGCTCTGTGTGCCCGGCTTCGTGCTCTGTGCTAGAAGCTGAGAGCAGTGCAGGCTGGTCACCCCTCTGGTCTGGAGTCTTTACTCCTTACTCTGTGCTAGAGTCTAAGTGTCCAGGTTTGAGATATCAGCTGGGGGCTGTGCACTCCCTCCTGTGTTTGCTGCTAAGGGCTCTTCCCTGGAATGGAGATTAGGCACCTCCTTCTGGGCCAGGGCTGTGCACCACGGTCTGAGATGATATTTGTGGCACACACAGTGGGTTTGGGTTGGTGTGCATCTGCTGTATGCAGGCCTGTCTGAAATGGTGCCTGAGGCCTCTCTGTCTGGCCTGTGGACAGACACCAGAACTGAGGTTTTTGCTGGCGGATGCGTGCAGCTTTTGCCCTAAGTGTGAAGTCTGGTCAAGTCGGTCCCCGGATCCTCTCAGTCTGTGGTGGTTCCAGTGAGCGGTGTATGCCCGCCGCACACCCGTGGGTTGAGGCAGAACTCGGGTTCCTCTCAGACCTGCACACTGACTGAGTTTTTGCTGGCGGACCCGTGGGTTGAGGCAGAACTCGGGTTTCTCCCAGACCTGCACAGTGACTGAGTTTTTGCTGGCGGAAGTGTTCGGCGCGTGCCCGCAGTGTGCAGACTGGTCAAAATGGTCCCCCAACCCGCTCAGTCTGGGGTGGTTCCGGTGATCGGTCTGAGCTTGCAGCACACCCATGGTTTGAAGCTGAACCCGGGTGCAGTGTTCACTCGCAGTGTGCAGTTCAGTGAAAACAGTACCCGGTTCCTCCTGAGACTGCCCGTGAGACTGTGTGATCCAGTCTATAATGGCGGGTACGGGCGCCCATTGCGGCTGCTAGTTCAGAACAGAGCTGTGCGCCCCTGGTCACCGGGAGATATTTCCGGGTAATAACTAAGTGTCCCTAGGGTTTTCCCACTTGATTTTCTCACCGTAGGAGTTCCGCTCACCTGGCAATCACAAATGCTGGCGTTTTAGGTCCCAGAGTTCAGTCTCCTGGTCGCTGCGTTGTTTCTGCTCTCCTACTCCTCAGACACAGTGTTCTCTCGTGGCAGCCATCTTGGATTCCCTGTGATTTCAGTTTTAATAATGTTTCATTTATGAACGTAGGCGTTCTTTTATTTGTGGCATAGATGTTCAGAATTGTGATGTACTCTTTGTGGATTTTTCCGTTGATGAGAATGTAGTGTCCATCCTCTTCTTTTTTGATTACTTTTAATTGAAAGTCTATTTTGTTAGATATTAGGATAGCTACCCCAGCTTGTTTTGTGGGTCCATTTGCTTGAAAAACATTTTCCAGCTCTTTACTCTGAGGTAATGTTTATCTTTGTTGCAGAGGTGCGTTTCTTGGATACAGCAGAATGTTGGATCCTGTTTCCTCACCCATTCTGTTAGTTTGTGTCTTTTTATTGGAGAGTTGAGTCCATTGATGTTGATAGATAAAAGTGACCAATGAATGTTATTTCCTTTTATTGTGGAGTTGGTGGTCTTACTGTGATTCATTGCTTGTTTTCTTTTAATTTTTGTTGGGATATTATCTGTGTGCTATGTTTTCTTGGGTGAAGTTGTTTTCATTGGATTGGAGTTTTCCTTCTAGTACCTTCTGTAGGGCTGGGTTGCTGTGTAGATATTTCATTAATTTAGTTTTGTCATGGAATATTTTATTTTCTCCATCTATGCCGACTGAGAACTCTGCAGGGTATAGTAGTCTGGGTTGGCATCTGTGGTCTCTTATAGTCTGCATGATAACTGCACAGGCCTTTCTGGCTTTCATAGTTTCCGATGAGAAGTCCAGTGTGATTCTGATAGGTCTCCCTTTATATGTTACTTGGCCTTTTTCCCTTGCTGCTTTTAATATCTTTCTTTGTTCTGCAGATTTAACGTTTGACTATGATGTGATGTGATGTGTTTTTAGTTTTTTTTTTTTTTTCTGGTCTAGTCTATTTGGTGTTCCGTAGGCCTCTTGTATATTAATGGACACCTCTTTCTTTAAGTTGGACATTTTTTTTCTATGATTTCTTGAAAATTTTTTTGGATCTTGGAGCCTGGAGTCTTCTTTTTCATCAATACCTATTATTCTTAGATTTTGTATTTTCATGGCATCCTTGATTTCTTGGATACTTTGGTTTTGGGACTTTTCTGACTTTACTTTTTCTTTTGAGAGCAGTATCAATTTCTGTGAGTGTATCTTCAGCATCTGAGTGTCTCTATTCCATCTCTTGTATTTTGTTGGTGATGCTTACTTTTGTGGTTCCTGATCTTTTCTCTAAGTTCTCCAGCTCCAGGGTTTTCTCAGTTTGTGTTTTCTTTATTGATTCTAATTCTGTTGTCATGCCTTTCACCATTTCCTTCATCTGTTTTAATGTGGTTTCCTGTCTCTCTACGATGGTCTCTATTTTTTGGTTCATTTCCTCTCTATATATCTCTACTTGTACCTGTATTTGTTTGGCTATATTTGACTTTGTTTCATTTCCTCTTTCTTTGCCTCTATTTGATTGGCCAAATCATTGATAGATTTATTCATTTCCTCTTTAACTGTATTTGTGTAGTTATTGCGTTGAGATATTTGGTTGTTTCCTCTTTATGTGCCTCAAGTAATTGGGTAAGCATAGTTTTAAAGTCATTTTCCCGTGTTTCTGATGAATTGGCGTATCCATCAATTTTGGGGGTTGCTGGTGAAGCCATGATGTTTTGATTTGTGTTGGATTGTTCTTTTGCTGACCCCTTGCCATTGGCTTATCTATAACTTTTCCTGTTTGCTTCTGGATTCTTCAGTTCAGGCTGGTACTGTCTCTCTCTGGTGTGTGGAGAGTTCTTCAGGAAGCTGAAGGAAGTCCTGTGGCCTCAGTGTGTGCATTGGTGCTTCAGCTGTACCTGTGGGAGCAAAGTCTGTGGGTGCAAATGGGCATATGAGGGCACAAAAGGGCAGATGCGGGTGCAGAAGGGCAGATGTGGGCGTGTGTGTGTGAAATGTGTGTGGAAGTGTGCCTCGAGGGATAGAGTGATAGAGAATGCTGAACCCTTGAGTGTATGGGAGGGGCTCTGCCTTGCAGGCTTCTAGAAGGTTACTTGTGCATGCCCTGTAGATGTAGCAGGTGCTGGTATTAGTCAAGCACAATTTGTTATCCACCTTAACTCCACTCTTGGACCAGCAGAGCAGGGGCTTCAACCCCAAGAGACCCTCTGTTTCCCACAGTGGGTGTATGGTGGGAGGGGTCTGATACCTGGCTGCTAGTTTAGAAGGACCCTGGATCTTGGACTCTGCAGACAGTCAAGGGTGCAGTCACTCTCAAGCTGGTCACATCGGCAAGGATGGGGTATTCAGGCTCTCTACACTCTAGTTTAGCCCTGCTTAGTCATATGCCAGGGGACTGACATGCTCTGCCAGCTCAGTGCTGCTGCAGCCGCCAGATTAGGACGTCAAGCTGCAGTTGGAGACTGGGTCTCGCGGACCCTCCACTGTGCTCTCCAGACCTGGGAGGCCAGATGCCTAATGTGCCTAGCTTGTTTGGCGGGTCTCCTGGACTTTGGTGGCTATTATCTGTCACCGAGGGTTTGGGCAGGCCTGTACAGTCAGTGGCTGGGAGACGCTGCAGAGTCGGTATGTCTGCTGTCAGACCTGGGACACAGGGAGGATGGCGCTACGGTTCTGGGACTCCAAGGCAGATACAGCTGGTAGGTCTGGCTGAGAGGCCAGTAGTTCTGCCTCAGCCGCTGCAGTCCCCAGGTAATGCGCTCTGAGCTAAGAATCTCAGTGAGCCAGCTGTGCTGAGGGGGAGGGAGGCCGGAAAAAGGGAAGTGCCAGGAGATCAAATGATCATTTCTCTCCTTCCCCAAACAAGTCCATGAGTGACCTGAGACCAAAGTTCTTACCTCATGCGATGATCCCTCTCATTTAGAAAGCCTTACCGTCATTTCCCTGGCTTCAGTTGTCCTTCCACTCACCCATTCCAGCACGACAGCTCCTTTGCAACTCAGAAACTGTGTGCACTCATTGCCATCTTGAAAGATCCCCTGGGTTGCCTTTCTTAATAACACATTTTTAATTGGATTACTTGATTTGTTGCTTTTAACTTCTTGAGTTCTTTATATATACTGGATATTAGCCCTCTGTCAGATATAGGGTTGGTGAAGATCCTTTCCCAATCTGTAGGCTGTCGTTTTGTTCTAACTACAGTGCCCTTTGCTTTACAGAAGCTTTTCAGTTTCATAAGATCCCATTTATTGTTTCTCTTAGAGCCTGTGCTGTTGGTGTTCTGTTCAGGAAGTCTTCTCCTGTACCAATGAGTTTAAGGCTTTTCCCCACTTTTTCTTCTAACAGGTTTAGTGTGTCTGGTTTTATGTTGAGGTCTTTGATCCACTTGGACTTTAGTTTTATGCAAGGTGATAAGTATGGATCTATTGCATTTTTCTACATGTAGACATCCAGTTAGACCAGGACCATTTGTTGAAAATGCTATCTTTATTCCATTGTATGGTTTTGCCTAAAATCAGATGCCCATAATTGCGCCTTATTATTTCTGGGTCTTCTATCCAGTTCCATTGATCCACCAATCTGTTTCTATGCCAGTACCATGCAGTTTTTATTACTGTTGCTCTATAATACAGCTTGAGATTGGGGATGGAAATACCTCTTTAAAATCTTTTGTTGTAGAGGATTGTTTACAGAAATTGTGGTACATTTACACAATGAAATATTACTCGGCAATTAAAAACAAGGAAATCATGAAATTTGTAGGCAAATGGTGGGAACTAGAAAAGATCATCCTGAATAAGGTATCCCAGAAGCAGAAAGAAACACATGGTGTATCTTCACTTATAAGTAGACATTAGACACACAATATAGGATAAACACACTAAAATCTGTACACCTAAAGAAACCATGCAAGAAGGAGGACCCTGGGGATGTTCAATCCCCAGGCAATGCGCTCTGAGCTAAGAATCTCAGTGAGCCAGCTGTGCTGAGGGGGAGGGAGGCCTGAAAAAGGGAAGTGGGATGGACATTGAAATGGGCAGAAAACAGGGAACAGGACAGGAGCCTACCATAGAGAGTCTCTGAAAGACTCTACCCTGCAGGGGATCAAAGCAGACGCTGAGACTCATAGCCAAACTTTGGGCAGAGTACAGGGAATCTTATGAAAGAAGGGGGAAATAGACCTGGAAGGACAGGAGCTCCACAAAGAAAGAAAAAAAATCTGGGCCCAGGGGTCTTTTCTGGGATTGATACTCCAACCAAGGACCATTCATGGAGATAACCTAGAGCCCCTGCTCAGATGTAGCCCATGGCAGCTCAGTCTCCAAATGGGCATCCTAGTAAGGGAAACAGAGGCTGTCTCTGACATGAACTCAGTGGCTGGCTCTTTGATCACCTCCCCCCAGGAGATGTCTGTCAGTTCGAGTATTTAAAATCTGCTTCCTGTTAGAGCCATCTTAAGAGATCAGGAGAACAGAGGGTCAAAATGTAAATGTTCATAGCTAGAAAATATAATAGGCTGGTGATATACTCAAAATCACTAAGTAAAACAGAAATGATTAGTGATAATGTAGTAAATTAAAAGATGTTTTATCACAACCCACAACATACACTTAGGATTGTTATTTAACAATAATGGGTAAATACTAGAAAAAAAAACTTGAGAAGGCGTCATGGAAAACAATGATTTGCTCTCAAAATACTTTGGCTTTGAAAAGAAAATCTATGCCCAGAAAGACTGGTCAGTATAGACTAGTGTTGTATAATAATTGTCCTTTCTTTTAAGTGATGTCATATCAAACCTCAGCCACTGAATTTCTCCTCCTGGGAGTGATAGATCTACAAGAATTAAACCCTGTTCTCTTCGCTATTTTCTTCACCATCTATTTTATTAATATAACTGGGAATGGAGCCATTCTGATGATCATCATTTTGGATCCCAGACTCCACTCACCCATGTATTTCTTCCTGGGAAACCTAGCATGTCTGGATATCTTCTTTTCTACTGTGACCCTGCCAAAGATGTTAGAGAACTTCCTTTCCTCAAGCAAAGCAATTTCCTTCTTGGGATGCATAACTCAGCTTCATTTCTTCTACTTCCTGGGTAGCACAGAGGCCCTGCTGCTGCCAGTGATGGCATTTGACCGCTTTGTGGCTATCTGCAAACCACTTCACTATTCTGTCATCATGAATCACCAGACCTGTATTCAGATGACCGCTACTATCTGGATCATTGGCTTTTTACATGCCTTGCTTCATTCTGTAGTGACATCTCACTTGAGCTTCTGTGGTTCCAATCATATCCATCATTTCTTCTGTGATGTTAAGCCATTGCTGGAGCTGGCGTGTGGGAATACTGAGCTCAACCTTTGGCTGCTCAATACCATCACAGGCACTATTGCCCTCAGTCCGTTTTTTCTGACATTTCTCTCCTATTTCTATATCATCACCCATCTTTTCCTCAAGACCCACTCTTGCAGCATGCTCCACAAAGCACTGTCTACTTGTGCCTCTCACTTCATGGTTGTTGTTCTGTTCTATGCTCCTGTTCTTTTTATCTACATTCGTCCAACCTCAGGCAGCTCTCTGGATCAGGACCGAGTCATAGCCATCATGTACAGTGTGGTCACTCCTGCTCTCAACCCTCTCATCTACACTTTGAGGAACAAGGAAGTGAGGAGTGCATTGAAAAGGAAGATCAGAAGATGGCTCCGACTTGAAGAAATCTAAAGAACTCTTTTGAGCCACGGATAAGCAGGCAATTAAAATGTTTAGAAGCAGCTACATTTCTCAATTTTAAGAATGTGTATTATTGAAAAAATTAGACAATGGAAAATGTATAGGAGAAGTGTCTTGTAGTATGAAATGATATTTTCTCAGATAATACAAAGGAAATGTGAATATGTATGGCTCTAGCTGCAGAATCCTGCTCCTGGATTTGTTTGAGAATATAAGTTGATAATCTTGGCTTATCTTAGATACATTCTAATATTTTATCACATGTAATTAGGATTACAAATATGTGTGTACCATTCATTTTTAAGAGAAATAAATAGTACTTGTTTATTCGTGTGGTCCTTTTTGATTAATATGTATTAGTGAAGAGAATAAGATTATTATTCTTTTCTCCTTTATTAAAATAGATTATTTTTTCTCATACAATATATTCTGATTACGGTTCTACTTTCTTCTCTCCTCCCAGTTCTTCCCTATCTCCCGTCCCTTCCAGATTCACTCCCTTTCTGTTTTTCATTAGAAAAGAACAGGCTTCTAAGATAAAACAACCAAACACGACAAAATAAAATATAATAAAAAATAAAAATCATCACACTGAGGCTGAACAAGGGGACCCAACAAAAGGAAAAAGGCCCCAGGAGAGGTCACAAGAATCAGAGACTTACTCAATCACACACTCAAGACTCCCATAAAAATACTAAGCTGATAGCTACAATATATGTGCAGAGGACCTAGTGCAGACCCATGTAGACCCCAGGCTTGCTGCTTCAATCTCTTCGAGTTTATAAGAGACTTGCTTGGTTGATTCAGAGGGCCTTGTTCTGGTGTCCTTCATCCCCACTGGCTCTTTTGCTTCCTCTTCCAAGGGGTTCCCTCATCTCTGAGGGAAGGGATTTGATGGAGACATCCCATGTAGAGCTGTGCATTCCAAGGACTGTGGGTCTCTGCATCTGTTTCTGTTTGCTGCAGAATGAAGTTTCTCTGATGATCACTATTCAGGCATTGATCTATGAGTACAGCAGACTATCATTAGGAGTTATTTTATTGATATAATTCTTTCTTTGTTTCTTTCTTTGTTTCCTTCTTTGTTTCCTTCTTTGTTTCTTTCTTTGTTTCTTTCTTTGTTTCTTTCTTTGTTTCTTTCTTTGTTTCTTTCTTTCTTTCTTTCTTTCTTTCTTTCTTTCTTTCTTTCTTTCTTTCTTTCTTTCTTTCTTTCTTTCTTTCTTTCTTTCTTTCTTCTTTCTTTCAAACCAGTAATATTTGGTTTTTACCCTAAGTCACTGAGCTATCTAGTCTCTGGCTCTTGGTCACTAAAGCAGCGTCAGGTATGTATCTTATTTGTATGTCTCATGGAGTGGCCTTAAGCCAAATTAGACATTGGTTGGCTTCTCCCAAAAGTTCTGTGCTACTATTGCCTAGCATATCCTGAAGCCAGGACAGATTTTAGGTCAAAGGTTTTGTGATGGGTTTGTTGTTTATGTTTCTCTTTTGGTAGCCAGCAGAGTACCTTCCTGTACTAAAGCCACTAGAACCTGGGGTTAAGGCCCCATGTAGGCACCAACTAGATTTCTCAATGTTTAATAAGCTGTGGGCATTGTTATTGGCAATGGGGCTCCGGCTTCAGTTTGTGGAGAACAACCCATTGTTTCAGCAACAGCCTGGGTTGCTTGAAGATTTCCATGGGACCCCCTTGTCCAACAACTCAACTGACTGTAACCCAGTCCCTCTGCTAGAAGCCTTGTTTGGTAATAAGAGATGGCCAGTTGGGATTCTGTCTCTCTTATTATTAGGAGACCTCATTAGGATTGCCTTCATATATTTTTGGAAGTTTCCATATCATCCCTCAAATGCCCCTCAGTTCCAGCTCTCTTTCCTCACATTCTCTCCCTCTACCTTATTTCTCTTCCCTCTCTTCACATGTTTACATCTCCACCCATCCCCAGTCTGCCCACAAAATCTGTTCTGTTTATGCATCACAGGAAAAGCCATGTGTCCCCCACCCCAGTCCCTTCCTCTGTACCTAACCTCTCTGCGTCTACAGATGCAAGTGTGTTAGTACTTTTTTAATGGCTAATACCCATAAGTAAGTGAATACATACCATATTTATCATTCTGGATCTGGGTTATCTCACTCAAGATGATATTTTTTCTAGTTGCATTAATTTGCTTTCATAAAGCGTTTTTTTTTTTAAACAGCTGAGTAATACTCCATTGCGCAACGTAGCACCATTTCTTTATCAATTTTTCTGTTGAGGGACATCTAGGTTGTTTTTAGTTTCTGGGTGTTATGAATACAGCGGCAATGAACATGGTTGGGCAAGTGGCTTTGTGGTACGATGAAGTGACAACTATGAATTTATTTGGATTTTCCTACACACAGCCATCCAGTTTGACCAGAACCATTTGTTTAAAATGCTTTTTTTTTTTTTACATTTTTTGTTTATGCTTTTTTAAATAAAAAAATCAAGTTCATAGGTATGCAGATTTGTGTTTCAATTTGAGTTCATCAATAATGTGTCTGTTTTTATGCCAATACCGTGTTTTGTTTTGTTTTGTTTTGTTTTTTACTACCATGGCTTTGTAGTACAACTTGACAGATGATACTCTTTGAAGTTCTTTTATTGTTCAGGATTGTTTCAGATATCCTGGTTTTTCAGTTTTTCCAAATGAAGTTGGGAATTATTCTTTCAAGATCTGTGAAGAACTGTGCTGTAATTTCAATGAAAATTGCATTGAGTCTTTAGATTATTTTTAGTAGGATGGCCATTTTTACTATGTTAATTTCTACTGATTCATGAGCAGGAAAGATCTTTCCATCTTTTGATATCTTCTTCAATTTCTTTCTTTTATTTTTATTTTCAGGTCTTGAACAAGTTTTTTTTTTTCATTTACTTTTACTGCGTTTTCCTGTATTTCTATTTATTTATTTATTTATTTATTTATTTATTTATTTATTTATTTATATATCAATCACAGGTTAGGTACTTTGCATCCCAGGCATAGCCCCCTCCCTCACTCCCTCCCACCCTTCCACTCCCACCCTCATCTCCCTCCTCCCCGCCCCTCCAAGTCCACTAACAGGGGAGGACCTCCTCCCCTTCCATCCAAC
>JAQQSO010008149.1:0-10164 GCA_028658305.1 Pachyuromys duprasi
TTTAGAAGACACAGTGTGGATGAAAGAAGTAGGCCACTGGGGGTGGACTTTTGGTACCATATCTTGCCCTAGCTCCTCTATGTCCTTCTCAGATTCTTCTTAGTCATGAAACGAGAAGCCTACTCCTATAAATTCTTGTGCTACCATCCTGCTCTTACACGGAGGCTAATTAAAAATAGTCTGAACCCTCAGAAGCCATGGGTCAAAACAAATGCTTCTCCCTTTTATTTTATTTTTTTCCTGTCAAGTATCTGATTGCAGTGACAGAAAACCTGACCAAGCAGGGATAGGAGGAGGGTGGCTGCTCAGCTTCTGACTGCTGGAGCTTTTCATTGTGCAAATGTCATTCAAAAAAAAAAAAGGTAGTCTTAGTTCTACTAAGGATAATGGATGCCTCTCCTCGTTAACACAAGAGAAACACAGGAGAACTGTGGAATCTGTCTTCCCACAGCATCAAGAATTAAAGACTCCTCACATTCTGAAAGCTGTTAAATATTAAAAAAAAAAAAAACTAGCACACAAGTCACCAGGACATGGCTTGGGCATCTCTTTAAGTAAAAGGTGGGCAGTAAAGGAATGGGATGCTTTCACTTTAGTCTCATGAGTTAATGCTAATAAATCCTTCCTGAAACATATTTCAAACATTTCATATTTCTCTGCTAATTTACATCCCATACTATTTCAATACTTACATGTGAATTGTAAGTCTCTTTCTAAAGCTTTATATACTACACATTGAAAACAGAAGAGAAAGCTGTGTATAGTTAAGACAGACATTAAGTCAGTACCGCTTTGTAAGCCAGGGCACAAGAAGGGTTTGACATTAATGAGTTAAAAATTTAGGAAATACAGGCTTCAAGGACAGATAATTACATATAAAACATAATTGGTCCTGAGGTTCTATTTTGCTTCAGCTTTATATAATAGAGCTATTTTCAGAAAACCAACCCAAAACAAAAAAATGTCATCATTTGAAGAGCTTACATTTTATGAAATAGTGTCTGGGGGAAGTTTACCAAAGCTAAATAACCAGTATTACCCTGAATAACATGCTTGGCTGAATAGTGGTTTTTTTGCTCTTTATTTTTTTTTTTTCGGTGTGGTCAAGCATGCTACTGTGCAACTATGAAAACACACTGACCTGGTCTCCCGGACAGTCTCACTGTTAACACACTCTCTTTCACTATGTGAGAGAGGATGTAATTACAGCCTACTCTTAAGTCTTTCAATCTTGGAGATATCTTGTTTCAGCCATTTTACATAAGGAAATAAGTCAATGCATGATTACATTTTTTAACTGAATGTACTAAAAGGAATACTGGGCCATTAATGAGGAAAGTTCATGATCAATTTCCAGTTTTTGATATGTTATGATGAACAATGAGGTGAAACCAGACATGTTCCTATTTTACCTAAATTTAATTAAGGAATTAATAAAGATTAACAGGAGATGATGAACATGTCAAATGAAACTACAGAATTCCAGAATCCAATTAACAAATCAAAATTGCTTTTTGTTTGCAGAAGAGAAGCCGGGAAAGAGGGAAAGAAAGAGGAAATGGTCTTAAAGAGACACAAAGCTTGATTTTAATGCACTGACCTTAAACATAAGCTAAAATTTACATTTTAATGAACCAGTATGGAAGTTTGGCAGAGTTCATAATTCAATGGCATTTAAAATTATAGAACTTAGTCGGACTTAAAAGAGTACTCATGTTTGTATGTAAACAAACAGAAATGGTTATAGAGAAAATGTTACTTGGGATTTGCTTCATCACAATGTACCCTACTATTGACTATCCAAACAAATAAAGAAAACCATATCTGTCTATCTATTAGCATTGATGACAGTGAAGAAATTCACGCGAGCCTTTCCACAGGCTTAGAAACCTGACCAGTGTTTCCTTCATGCATCCAGTGATCATAGCTTAGAAATCTTTTCGATAGAGCTGGAATAAAACCTCATGGTAAAGAAATATGGCAAACCCTAAATCAAGGATCCATGAGTAAAGATCATCAAAGTTGTTTATAAAATTAACTACAATGTATAACTATCAAAACAAGACTACAATGTATAAATATCAAAACAAGACAAAGAGGAAAACTCCTTAACTGAAACATGTATGAAACTTACTGACTGGCTTACTTTCTACCCACTTTTCTGGAAAATTAAATTAACATAATTCCAGGGTAGAAACTAGCCATTCATGCCTTTTCTGGTCATTTTATTCCATTCATGTTAACAAAAGCAAACTGATTTCCTCTAACTAAGTCAAGCAAGCTGGGCAAGGGTGGAGCATACCGTTAATCCCAGCACTTGGCAGGTAGAGGCAGGCAAATCTCTATGAGTTTGAGGCCAGCGTGGTCTACAAAGAGAATTCAGATCAGCCAAGGTTACACAGAGAAACCCTGTCTTGGGAAAAAACAAACAAATAACAACAACAACAAGGTCAAGCAAGAGTCTATGAGAGAGAAAGAAAAATCACCTTAGTCTGTTTTATAGGACTCTATGAAGAACACTCGTGACTTAGTGAAGCAAGTAATAGTGGTGTAGACATATTGTTTTGTGGTAACAATACATCAACAGTGCTTTAAAGCTATGTTTACTAAATGTTAGTAAGAAACATTCTTGTAATTAAAGAACATTCTACATTACAAGACTGTACCACAGACACAAAAGTAATCCACAATAAAGTAGCATTTTAAATGCACTTTCTAAACAAAAAGAGAATATTCTTTTTTTGAGTTTTCTTTTTTAAATTAAATTTTACTTTTTATATTAATTATAGTTTATTTATTTTGTGTCCCAGCTGTAGCCCCCTCTCTCATTCCCTCCCAATCCCACCTACCCTCCCTCATCTCTAACATGCACCTCTCTAAGTCCACTGATAGGGGAGGTCCTCCTCCCCTTCCATCTGACGCTAGTTTATCAGGTCTCTTCAGGACTGGCTGTAATGTCCTCCTCTGTGGCCTAACAAGACTGTTCCTCCCTTGGAGGGAAGGGGGAGGAGTGAGGGAGGGGAGGTCCAAGAGCCAGCCACTGAGTTCATGTCAGAGACAGTTCCTCTTCCCTTTACTAGGGAACCGATTTGGATACTGAGCTGCCATGGGCTCCGTCTGAGCAGGGGTTCTAGGTTATACCTATACATATAACCTAGAGGAATAGTGAGGAATAGTGAGGAATAGTGTTACCTCAAGATCCAGCTATACCACTCCTATGCATATATCCAAAATATGCTCAGGTACACAAGGGCGTTTGTTCAACCATGTTTGTAGCAGCTTTATTCATAATAGCCAGTACCTAGAAAAAAAAAACCAATCAAACAGATGTCCCTCAACAGAGGAATGGATACAGAAACTGGTACATTTACACAATGGAATACTCCTCAGCAATTAAAAACAAGGAAATCATGAAATTTGCAGACAAATCGATAGAACTAGAAACTATCATCCCAAACAAGGTATCCCAGAAGCAGGAAGACACACATGGTGTATACTCACTCATAAGTGGATATTAGACCTATAAGATAGGACAAACACACTAAAATCTGTACACCTAAAGAAGCTAAACAAGAAGAAGTTCCGAGGTAAGATGATCAATCTTCACTGGGATATTCTTTTAAAATAAACTTAAAATGACCATTTTTATAGTACCTAGAGAAAATAGTTTGAGAAATCAACTGTGCTTTTAGACTGAAGTAAGTAGCACAGCTATTGCTTCCTCTGTTTTGTACAAATGTTATCATTAGGAATAATATGCTCAAGTACACAACAAGGATATTTGTTCAACCATGTTTGTGGCAGCTTTATTCATAATAGCCAGAGCCTGGAAACAGATGTCCCTGAATGCAGGAAATGGATACAGGAACTGTGGTACACTTACACAATGGAGTACTACTCAGCAATTAAAAACAAGGAAATAATGAAACTTGCAGGTAAATGGTGGGATGTAGAAAAGATCATTCTGAGTGAAGTATCCCAGAAGCAGAAACACACACACACGGTATATACTCACTTATAAGTGGATACTAGACCTATAAGATAGGATAAACATACTAAAATCTGTACACCTAAAGAGGCTAAACAAAAAGAGTAAGATAATCAATCCTCACTTAGAAAGACAAATGGGATGGACAATGGAAGTAGGAGAAAACAAGAAACAGGACAGGAGCCTACCACAGAGGGCCTCTGAAAGACTCTACCCAGCAGTTTATCAAAATGCTGAGACTCATAACCAAACCTTCGGCAGAGTGCAGAGAATCATATGAAAGAAGGGGGAGTTAGTATGATCTGGAGAGGACAGGAGCTCCACAAGGACCAAATATATCTGGGCACAGGGATAATTTCTGAAACTGACTCTCCAACCAAGGACCATGCTTGGATATAACCTAGAACCCCTGCTCAGATGTAGCCCATGGAAGGTCAGCATCCAAGGGGGGTTCCCTATTAATGGGAACAGGAATTGTCTCTGAGGTGAATTCAGTGGTGGGCTCTTTGCCCCACCCCCCAGGGAGGAGTAGCATTGATAGGCCACAGAAGAGAACATTGCAGCCAGTCCTGAAGATACCTGATAAACTAGGGTCAGATGCAAAGGGAGGAGGTCCTTCCATATTGGTGGTCTTGGAAAGGGGCAGGGAGGAAATGAGAGAAGGAGGGTGGGATTGGGAGGGAATGAGAGAGGGGGCTACAGCTGGGATAGAAAGTAAATAACCTATGATTAATATTGAAAAATAAAATTATAATAAAAAATAAATAAAACCAAAAGAGAAAGAAAAATAATTCATTGCGTAGACAAAACAAAAAAAGGAATACTTTTGCCAATCCATAGACGGCATTTTCTGGTGCACTAGGTCATGCTGTTATCAGATCTCTGTTGAAATGGGTGAAAAGACAATGCCTGTTATTACTGGCCTCTCCTTCCCAGATATAGTAGGCAGGATTGTTCACAACAAGATTTTCTTCTAAAGGATCCAGCGAGAAACACCCATTCACTCTGAGGGCTGTGCTTTGTGATGTGAGCAGAGGAAACTTTCTATCTTGAATGGACAGAACAGAGATAAATAAGTGGACAGTCACAGGCATTTATGTTATCTTAGTATTGGATTTAAGTTCTTTTAGAACTGATTACAATAGCAAGAAATCAAATGGGGCTTTCTATACACAGTAACCATTTGTTGGAACTAGTAGGACATATACCTAGGAGACATTAAACTCATTACCCAAACTCAGATGCTCTTAAGAATGAAAGTCTCATTCAAAATTGAGCCATAACTAAGGAAAATTCTGACATTTGTAGATACATCTTCCAAATAGTAAGAAAAATACATTGTTATAACATGTTGCCCATATCATTCATTTCTGAAAATAAAATGCATTATGTCAAAGTACTAGTCCTTTTTATTTGACTTAAGAGTATTTCTGTACTGTTATACCTAAAGGAATGATAAAAATCAGATTTTTTGATATATTATCTAATAAAATCCAATTACAAAATGTGATCATTAGACGTAATAATAGTTTAGTCACATGGATGAACAATGAACAACTTGGTAAAAGATAACTCTATCCCTTAAAGACTTATCTTTCCTTCAACTGCTTTTGTGTTGGCTGATAGACTATAAAGTTTAATACCAGTTACCAAGTACAATTTACTCACATAGAAAGTAACAAAACAAATTAGCCTATGGTAGCTCTGGGATTGTTGGCAGAACTCACAGTGGTTAAGAATTCAGTCTTAGCTCCGTGGGGGTCACATTCCTTTAATCCAAGCACTCTTGGAGACAGACACAGATTTCTGTGAGTTCAAGGCCAGTCTGGTCTACAAAGAGAGTCCAGGACAGCCAAGCGTACATAGAGAAACCCTGTCTCAAGAAGCAAAATAATAACAACAACAAAAACAAACAAACAAACAAAGAATTCAGTCTGGGTCAGAGAAACAGCTCAGGGGTAAAATCAGGGGTAAAATATGATTAATCATATTTTTAATCTCCATTTTTCTTTTATTGAAAATAGATTTTTTTCCTCACATAATGTATCCTGATTATAGCTTCCTCTTCCTTCTCCCCCCAGTGCTTTTACATCTCCCCTCCCCTCTGGACCCATCCCCTTTCTGTCTTTCATTATAAAACAAACAGGCTTCTGAGGGACAATAATAAAGTATAATATAATAAAACCAAAAACCTAGCACATTAGGATGAGACAATATTTTAACACTCTATGTAACACCCTGGTAGAAAAACTGACCATCACTTTTTATTCTTAGCAGGTTAAAGAATTCTTGTATTCTATAATCATTTAACCATTTTCTTTTAGTGCAGAAGCCAAAATTTAAGTGAAGAAGAGGCTGTGTGAAGTTCCCCATCCAGTGTGACAGACACTTTCCACAAGGGCCGTGGGACACAATGGTTGTCTCCATATGAACTGAGAGGAGCTCAGTGCTCAACTTACTAACTTGTTAGTATCACATGCATTCTGGATTTGTAACACCAGCAGATAAGGAAGGGAAGCATTGCACCCACAATGTTTGCAATTTATACTGAGAAAACAGAAACAAAACTTTAAGAGGATTAGAATAATTGCAACATATTTTCAACTGAATTAGCAGTTCTGGTTTCTGGGTTGGTAGATAAGTTAATTTTCTATTTGTGACTTATATTTTAAAGGGAAAACATTTGTGTAAAGCTAGCAGACAGGTAGGTGATCATACGTTTTTCACACATTGTATAAACAAGTGCTGTTTCATCATGAAAGAAGACATGTCTAAGTCTATGGGAATGTGGCTGTGCTTGGGCGAGGCCTTCGGGTAACCAGATGTCTACCAAGTGGCTGACCACGTCTGCTTTCCTTTGGCTTCGGTGTTTATTCCTGTAACTGTGATACTCGCAGTGTGTACCTCGGCATCTCTATTACTGAAATAGTTACTGTGAATTAGCACGCCTAATTTTACTATGAAAATGCATGGATTCAAACCATGAAAGGGGATTGTGCATTCTCCAGCATTTGTTTGTGCAAAATCTGAGAGAGTGGACAACATTGTCTCTAATTTTTTTTAAGATTTAGAATTAGACAATTCCTTTCTAACAGACACATTGTGATACAAATTTAGGACAGGACTATAGCCAGGGAAACAGTCGCCACACCTCTCAGGATCACAGAAGATTTCCTACCAGGCAACATTCAGCCACCACACCCTTCTAAGTACCAGAGAGAGCAACAGAAACCAAAGAACAAAATATTCACCTAACAAAGACAAGAGCAGATAGCAGAACCTAGAACTACAGTCTCCCAAACCCAGATGCTTATACATAAAAACACAGTGAATAGCAGCTAGAACAGTATGTCCCCACTAGAGCCCAGCCTCACTGCCACAGCAGTCTCACAGGACTCCAACATAGCTAAAGCATAAGAAAAAGATCTTAAAACAGCCTTTATGAATATGGCAGAGTTCTTAAGGAGGAAATGAATAAATCCTTCAAAGAAATCTATTAAAACCAACAACTAGGGAAAGAAAATGAATAAAACAGTTCAGGATCTAAAATTAGAAATAGAAGTAATGGAGAATACAGATGCAGAGGAATTTCTGGAATTGAAAAACTTAGGAACTCAAAAACTCAGAGGAAAGTTTCACCAACAGAATGCAAAGAGATAATCTCTGGAATTGAAGACTCAATAGCAGAAATGGAAACATAGGTTAAAAACAGTGAAATATAAAACACTTCTGTCACGAAACATCCAGAAAACCTGAGATACCACAAAAAGACCAAATCTAAGAATAATGGAAATAAAGGAAGGAGGAGAAAACCAGGTCTAAGGCACAGAAGATATTTTCAACAAAATTATTAAAGAAATTTCCCCAAACCTAAAGAAGGAAATGTGCATCAGTAAGCATAGAAAACACCATATATACTGGACTAGAAGATCAAAAAGCTAAATGTACAGAACAAATAAAGATATTAAAAAGCTACAAGGGAAAAAGACCAAGTAACATATAAATGAATACCTGTTAGAATTACACTTGACTTCTCAATGTAGACTCTAAAATCCAGAAGGTCCTAGACAGATGTGCTACTGTTGGTAAGAGACAGCAGACAGCGGGCCAGAGTCCTATACCCAGAAAACTCTTAATCACAATAGGTGGGGAAAATAAGACTAGATTAAAGAGAAAATGTGTCTAAAAATACTACCCTACCACAGGTACTACAAGTGAAACTCCAAACCTAAGAGGATAACTATACCCAAGAAAACACAGGGAATAAATGATCCCAGACCAGAACAATCAAGAGGAGAACACACACACAGAGACACACACACATACACACACACACACACACACACACACACACACACACCAGAAATGAACAGTCTCTAGTCGTCCATAACTCTCAACATCAGTGGTGTCAATTCTCCAGTAGAAGGCACAGACTAACAATGGGTTCTGAAACAAGATCCACCTTTTCAAATACAACCAAAAATGTCACCTTAACATCATAGATAAACATCACCTCAGGCAAAAGGAAAAAAAAATCTAGGCAAATGTACCTAAGAAACAAACTGATGTATTTTGGTTATCTGACAAATTACACTTAAAGCCAAAATGAATCTGAATAGATGGGGAAGGATATTCCATACTCATCAGAGGAAAAATAACCAAGAAAACACTGCAGTTTTAAATGTGTTCCAAACAGAAAGGCATCCAGCTTTGTAAAAGGAACATGACTACAGCATAATCACATCTTGACCCTCACATGCTGCTACTGGGGGAGTTCAATTCCCCACTCTAGCCAATGGATAGGTCATACAGATAAAAACTAAACAGAAAAATGTTGGAGCTAAAATACTTTATAAACTAAATGGACAGAACAGATATATACAGAACAATTAACCAATCTCAAAAGAATATACCTTCTTCTCAGCATCTCATGGAACTTTCTCCAAAATTGGGCCATATATTCAGACACAAAGCAGGTCTCAGAGGATACAAGAATATTGGAAAAACACCCTGCATCCTTTCTGACCACCGTAGATTAAATTTGGATATAAACAACAGAAACAACATAAAGCTTGCAAACTAATGGAAAGTGATCAGCTCACTAAAAATGAAAAATGGGTAAAAACAGAAATTAGGAAAGGAATCAAAGACTTCTAATTGAGTGAAAATGAATACACAATGTACCCAAACAAATGGGACACAACGAAGCAGTTCTAAGACACAAGTTCATAGCACTAAGTGCCTACATAAAAAACTTGGAGAGATCTCATACTAGCAACTTAAAGCACATCTGAAAGTGCTAGAATAGAGTAGACAACAAGAAGTAATCTAACTCAGAGCTGAAATCAATAAAATAGAAACAAATACAACAAATAATACAAAAAAATCAATCAGACAAGGAGTTGGTATTTTGAAAAATTCCATATACTTGACAAATTTTATCCACATTAATTAACACAGAGGATTTGTAAATTAAAAAATTATAAATGAAAAGGGGACACAACAAAAAAATACCATAGAAATCCAGAGAATTATAAGGACATACCTTAAAAATCTGTATATAAAGGTCATAAAGTACCTTGGTGTGACCCTAACCAAGCAAGTCAAAGACTTGTATGAAAAAAAATTTCCAGTGTCTGAAGAAATAGTTAGAAGAAGATATCAGAAGATGGAAAGCTCTCCCATGCTCATGGATTGGCAGGATTAATATAGTAAAAATGGCCATCTTACCAAAAGCAATCTACAGATTCAATGCAATTCCCATCAAATTACCGACACAATTCTTTACAGACCTTGAAAGAAAAATTCTCAACATTATATGGAATAACAAGAACCCAGAATTGCTAAAAAAAAATCCTCTACAGTAAAAGATTGTCTGGAGGTATTTCCATCTCTGATCTCAAGCTGTACCATAGAGCAACAATACTAAAAACTGCATGTTCCTGGCATAGAAACAGACTGATGGATCAATGGAATTGAATAGAAGACCCTGAAATAAATCCACACACTTATGGACACCTGATTTTTGACAAAGATGCCAAAACCATACAAAAGAAAAAAGACAGCATTTTCAACAAATAGTGTTGGTCTAACTGGATGTTTACATGTAGAAAAATGCAAATAGATCCATACTTATCACCCTGCACAAAAATAAGCCCAAGTGGATCAAAGTCCTC
>JAQQSO010008150.1:0-10164 GCA_028658305.1 Pachyuromys duprasi
TGGTTGTTTCCTCTCTGTCTATCTTTAATTGTTCCTGTATGTGGGCAGTTAAATCCTTCTCTGTTTCCCCGAGAGCCTTGTTCATTTCCTCTTTTTGTGTCTCTTTTTGTTCCTCCAATATCTGCATAATCATAGCTTTAATATAATTTTCCTGTGTCTCCGCTGAATTAAAATCTCCACTGCTTTTGGGTGTTTCTGGTGGAGCCATGGTGTCCTGAGTTTTGTTGGGTGAGTTCTTTCGCCGATTTCTGGGCATTTGTTTATATATAATCAAGGAGGTGTTTGTGCTTTAAGGGTGAACTTCAGACTGGAACTGTCAATCTCTTGTGTCAGGAGTATTCTTCAAGAAGATCAGGGATTTCCGGTGGTTTGTCAGTGTGTGTTGTTGTTTCAGTTGAACTCTATTGTGGGTTCTGTGTGCCCGGCTTCGTGCTCTGTGCTAGAAGCTGTGAGCACCACAGGCTGGTCTCCCCTCTGGTCTGGAGGTTGGCTCCTTACTCTGTGCCAAGAGTTGAGTGTCCCCGTTTGATATGTCCACTGTGTGCACTACTCTGGTCAGGAGGCTCCGGGCTCTGACCTGGGCTTGCTGCTAAGGGCTCTCTTCTGGACTGGAGTCTTGGCGTCTCCTTCTGGGTCAGGGGCTGTGCACCATGGTCTGAGATGGTATTTGGAGGTACCTCAGTCTGGACCTGATACTATGAGTCCCAATCCGGGGTGGTGGCTGGGTGCACCTAGTGTTGTGCGCCCGCACAATGCAGCCCGTGGCATCTGGGTGAAACTCACTCTGTTCCAGGTACTGTGTGACCCAGACCGATGTGGCGGCTTATGCGCCCAGTGTGGCTGTGTGCAGCCTGTCACCCGCCGGAGTTTTTCCTGGGAATAGCTAAGTGTCTCATGGACTTTTCCACTTGATTTCCCCACCCTGGGAATTCTGCTCACCTGGCAGTCGCAAACGCTGGTGTTTTAGGTCCGAGATCTCAGTCTCCCGGTCGCTGTGCCCACACTACTGTCCTGATCCTCAGACACAGTGTCCTCCTGGGGCAGCCATCTTGGATCATCTCCTTCTTTTCTTTATTAATGACTTTATTCACTTCGTATCCCCCCTGTAGCACCCTCTTCCATCCCTTTTTAATCTCTCCTTCCCTCCCCCTTCTCCATGCATGCCCCTCCCCAAGTCCACTGATACGAGAGGTCTTCTTTTCCTTCCTTCTAATCCTAGTCTATTAGATCTCATCAGGTGTGGCTGCCTTGTCTTCCTCTGTCGTCTGGCAAGGCTGCTTCCCACTCAGGGGAAGTGATCAAAGAGCAGGCCAATCAGTTCATGTCAGAGGCAGTCCCTCTTCCCATTACTATAGAACCCATTTGGACACTGAACTGCCATGGGCTACATCTGTGCAGGGGTTCTAGGTTATCTCCATGCATGGTACTTGGTTGGAGTATCAGTCTCAGGAAAGAACCCTGTGCTCAGATTTTTTGGTTCTGTTACTCTCCTTATGGAGCTCCTGTTTTTTCCAGATCTTAGTATTTCCCACTTCTTTCATAAGATTCCCTGCACTTTGCCCAAAGGTTGGACATAAGTATCAGCATCTGCTTTGATAGTCTGCAGGGCTGAGCCTTTCAGAGGTCCTCTGTGGCAGGCTCCTAACTTGTTCACTATTTTCTACTTCTTCTGATGTCCATCTCTTTGCCTTTCTGGCTGGGGATTGAGAATTCAAGCTGGAGTCCTCCCTCTTGATTAGTTTCTTTAGGTGTACAGATTTTAGTAGGTTCATCCTATAGTATATGTCTATACGATTGAGTATATACTGTGTGTGTCTTTCTGCTTCTGGGATAGCTCTCTCACGATGATCTTTTCCAGTTCCCACCATTTACCTGCAAATTTCATGATATCCTTGTTTTTCACTGCTGAGTAATATTCCATCGTATAGACATACCACAATTTATGTATCCATTCCTCAGTTGAGGGGCATCTGGGTTGTTTCCAGCTTCTGGCTATTATGAATAAAGCTGCTAAAAACATAGTTGAGCAAATGTCCAAGTATACTTGAGCCTCTTTTGGATATATGCCTAGGAGTGGTATAGGTAGATCTTGAGAAAGCACTAATCCTAGTTTGCTGAGAAAGTTCCAGATTGATTCCTAGAGTGGTTATACAAGTTTAGATTCCCACCAGCAGTGGAGGATGGTTCTCCTTTCTCCACAACCTTTCCAGCATGTGTTGTCACTTGAGTTTTTGATCTTGGACATTCTGATGGGCATAAGGTGAAATCTCAGGGTGGTTTGATTTGCATTTTCCTGATGGCTAAGGATGTTGAGCACCTCTTTAAGTGTTTCTCTGCCATTCTATATTCCTGTATTGAGAGTTCTCTGTTTAGCTCTGTTCTATTTTTTTAATTGGATTACTTGATTTGTTGCTTTTCAACTTCTTTATTTCTTTATATATAGTGGATATTAACCCTCTGTTGAATAAAGGGTTGGTGAAGATTCTTTCCTAATCTGTAGGCAGTCTTTTTGTTTTGATGACGGTGTCCTTAGCTTTACAGAAGCTTTTCAGTTTCCCAAGGTCCCATTTATTGATTGTTGATCTTAGAGCCTGTGCTGTTGGTGTTCTGTTCAGGAAGTTGTCTTCTGTACCAATGAGATGAAGGCTCTTCCCCAATTTTTCTTCTAACTGATTTAATGTATCTGGTTTTATGTTGAGGTCTTTGATCCATTTGGACTTTAGTTTTGTGCAGTGTGATATGTATGGATCTATTTGTATTTTTCTACATGTAGACATCCAGTTAGACCAGCACCATTTGTTGAAGATGCTATCTTTTTTCCATTGTATGATTTTGACATCTTTGTCAAAAGTCAAGTGTCCATAAGTATGTGGGTTTATTTCTGGGTCTTCTATTTGGTTCCAATGATCCACCATTTGGTTTCTCTGCTAGTTTCATGCAGTTTTTATTACTTTTGCTCTATGGTATAGCTTAAGATGAGGGATGGAGATACTTACAGAAGATCTTTTATTGTAGAGGATTTTTTTTTTAACAATTCTGGGTTTCTTGTTATTCCTTATGAAGTAGAGAATTGTTCTTTCAAGTTCTGCATAGAATTGTGTTGGTAATTTGATGGAAATTGCATTGAATCTGTAGAATGCTTTTGGTATGATGGCCAGTTTTACTATGTTAATCCTGCTAGGTATGAGCATGGGAGATCTTTCCATCTTCTGATATCTTCCTCTAATTCTTTCTTCAGAGACTTGAAATTTTTTTCACACAAGTCTTTGACTTCCTTGGTTAGAGTCATACCAAGGTACTTTATGTCTTTTGTGGCTATTGTGAAAGGTATTGTTTCCCTAATTTCTTTCTTAGCCCTTTTGTCTTTTGTCTACAGGAGGCATACTGATTTTTTTGAGTTAGTTTGTATGTAGCCACTTTTCTGAAGGTGTTTATCAGCTGTAGGAGTTCCCTGGTAGAATTTCTGGGGTCACTCAGGTGTACTATCACATCATCTGCAAATAGTGATACTTTGACTTCTTCCTTTCTGAGGTTTAGGTACAAAGGTGACTGTGGCTTCGTAGAGTGAGTTTGGTAATGTTCCTTCTGTTTCTATTTTGTGGAATAGTTTGAAAAGAATTGGAGTTAGCTCTTCTTTGAAGGTCTGGTAGAATCCTACACTGAAACCATCTGGCCCTGGGCTTTTTTTTGGATAGGAGACATTTGATGACAGCTTCTATTTCCTTAGGGGATATAGGACTATTTAATTAATTTATCTGGTCTTGATTCAGCTATGGTAAGTGGAATCAATCAAGAAAATTGTCCATTTCATTTAGATTTTCAAATTTTGTGGCATATAGACTTTTGAAGTAAGTCCTAATGATTGTTTGGATTTCTTCAGAGTCTGTTGTTATGTCCCCCTTTTCATTTCTGACTTTGTTAATTTGGATAGTGTCTCTGTGCCTTTTAGTTTAGTTTGGCTAAAGTTTTGTTTATTTTGTTGATTTTTCTCAAAGAACCAGCTCTTGGTTTCATTGATTCTTTGAATAGTTTTATTTGTGTTTAATTTATTGATTTCAGCCCTGAATTTGATTATTTCCAGCCATCTACTCATTTTTGGTGTGTCTGCTTCTTTTTTTTCTAGGGCTTTTAGGTGAGTCATTAAGTTGCTTGAATGAGATGTCTCGAATTTCTTCTTGAAGGCACTTAGTGCTATGAACTTTCCTCTTAGCACTGTTTTCATTGCATCCCATAAGTTCGGGTATGTTGCATCTTCATTTTCATTGAATTCTAGGAAGTCTTTAATTTCTTTCTTTATTTCTTCTGTGACCCATCTGTCATTTAGTAGCAAGTTGTTCAGTTTCCATATGTGTGTAGGTTTTTTGCTATTTCTGTTGTTGTTGAGGTCCAGCTTTAGTCCATGGTGATCAGATAGGATACAAGGGATTGTTTAAATCTTCTTGTATCTGTGGAGGCTCACTTTGTGACCAACCATATGGTCTATTTTGGAGAAGGTTCCACAAGGCACTGAGAAGAAGGTAAATTCTTTTGTGTTTAGATGTAAGGTTCTGTAGATGTCTGTTAGGTTCATTTAATTAATGACTTCTGTTAGAGATAATGTTTCTTTGTTTAATTTCTGTTTTGTTGACCTGTCCTTTGTTGAGAGTGGGGTGTTGAAGTCTCCCACTATTAATGTGTGGGGATCTATGTGTGGTTTAAGTTTTATTAATGTTTCTTTTACAAATGTGGGTGCCCTTGTATTGGGGGTATAGATGTTCAGGATTGTGATGTCTTCCTGGTGGAATTTTCCCTTGATGATTATGAAGTGTCCTTCCCCATCTCTTTTTATAAATTTTTAATAAAAGTCTATTTTATCAGATATTAGAATGGCTACTCCTGCTTGCTTCTTGGGTCCATTTACTTGGAAAACCTTCTTTCAGCCCTTTACCCTCAGGTAATGTGTATTTTTGTGATTTAGGTGTGTTTCTTGTATGCAACAAATTGCTGGGTCTTGTTGATGCATCCATTCTGTTGTCTGTGTCTTTTTATTGAAGAATAGAGTCCATTGATGTTGAGACAGATTACTGACCAGTGTCTTTTAGATCCTTTGATTTTGATATTGGCTGTGATAGTACGTTTATGTGCTTGGTTACTTTTTGTTTTACTGTAGTGAGATTAATTATTTCCTGTGTTTTTATGAAAGTAGTTAGTTTTCTTGGGTTGTATTTTTCCTTCTAGTTTCTTTTGTAATGCTGGATTTGTGTGTAGGTATTGTTGAAATTTCTTTTTGTCATTGAATATCTTGTTTTCTCCATCTATGAAGACTGAGAATTTTGCTGGGTATAGTAGCCTGTGTTCTCTTAGGGTCTGCCTGATATCTGTCCAGGCCCTTCTGGCTTTCATAGTCTCTGTTGAAAAGTCAGGTGTGATTTTGATGGGTTTGCCATTATATGTTACTTGGCCTTTTTCCGTTGCAGCTTTTAATATTTTTTCTTTGCTCTGTATACTTACTCTTTTCATTATTATGTGGCGGGAGGATTTTCTTTTCTGGTCTAATTTGTTAGGTGTTCTTTAGGCCTCTTGTATTCTTATTGGCCTCTCCTTTAAGTTGGGGAAATTTTCTTCTATGATTTTGTTGAAGATATTTTCTAGGCCTTGGAAGATGGAATCTTCTTTTTCCTCTATTCCTATTATTCTTAGGTTTTGTCTTTTTATGTTGTCTTGGATTTCTTGAATGGTCTGTGTCAGGAATTTTTTGGATTTAAGATTTCTTTGACGGATCCGTTGATTTCTTCCATTGTATCTTCCACACCTGAGATTCTTTTTTCCATCTCTTGTAGTCTATTGGTTATGCTTACCTCTGTAGCTCCTGCTTTCTTCCCTAAGTTCTTTCTTTCCACAATTTCCTCCATTTGTGTTTTCTTTAATTTTTCCAATTCTGTGTTCAGATCTTGAGCCATTTTGTTGATATTATTCACCTGTCTGACTGTATTTTCCTGTTTTTCCTTTAATTCCTTCAGCTGTTTGTTTGAACAATCCTCTGCTTCTTTTATTTCTTATAGTGATTTAAGTATTTCTTCTCTAAAGGCCACAAACCGTTTGGCTGAAACTTCCTCTTATTTCTTTATGGATGCCCATAGTCTGTTCGACTTTATCTTCCTCTAGTTCTTTATGCATTTTATTTGTTTCCTCTATTATCCTCTTCATAAGCATAGATATTAGGTCATCTTTTTGAATTTCGGTTATGCTGTGGTGTCCAGTGCTGCTTGCCCTTGGATAAGTGGATTTTGGAGATGCCATATTGCTCTGTCTTTTGTTGGTTGAGATTTTATGCTGGCCTCTACCCATTGTACTATCTTAGGTGTTGGGTGTTATTATCTGGTGGTTCCTGGAATTCTGTAGTCGAGAGAATCCCTTTGGCAGGTTTTTCCTGAAGGAAGCCGCCTCAGCTTTTTGTGTATGGTCACTTAACAGACGGTGTTTTTAAGTAATTGCCACAGCTCACCTCAGGCATACAGACCTGAATGGTAGCTGTCATCCTTGTTAGTCAAGAGGGCTCTCCTCTCACCCGGAGAAGACCTGGAGACAGCTGCCCTGCTTCTGGGTTTCTTGTTGTAAATTTAGTGAGCTGCTGCTGCAACCTGGGTGCCTCCTGGTTTGGTCAGTTTAGTTAGGGATACCTGGTTGTCCCTTGGAGCAGTATCTGGGGGTTGATTTCAGGGATCCCAGGCTTCTGCAGGTCTGAGGTTGGGGCTCTGTGCCCCAGTACCCGAGCAGTAGTAAGTGGCAGGTAAGCTCTGCTCTCATGCGTGCAGCTGGAGGCTAGAGTCAGGAGCCTGTGGATAGCCAGAAACTTCCAGAGCTAGGTGTCCCAAGGTAGGGCCAGGTGTTTCCCCAACCATGGGGTTTTCTCCCAGCAGGAAGGCCCAGTCTGTGGTGTTTGGGGTGGCGTGTAGAGTGTGCAGGCACTGACGGGTGGTGGCTCCAAGCTGGTGCTTAGGCAGGAACCAAGACCTTTTCCTGAGAACTTTCCCATGTGTGCTGCTGCTGCTGCTTGTGGTGGAGTCAATTGAGTGCTGTAAGTTGTCCCCCTCCCTATGGGGCTTTCTCCTGACAAGGACTGCCAGTCTCTGATGCCCTGTGGCGTACAATTCTGTCTTTTACTGATAGTCGGGTGTACAGCAGGTCTCTGGGCTGGCGGCTTGTGCGAGCTGGTCTGTGGGACCTTTTCCAGGGATAGACTGGGTGACCTGAAGTCAGTCCTCGTTTGCTTCCATCCCTGATTTTTCACAGGGAAATCCAGTCTCAGATGCCATGGGGTGCACAGTTCTGTCTGTGAGGGACAGTCAGGCATGTAGCAGGTCTCTGTGCTCCCGGCTGCAGCCCCACTCAGGGCTGTCGGCGAGCGCCCGCAGGCCTACAGGACCTTTTACAGGGAAAGGCTGGGTGACCTAGGTCAGCCCTGTTTCCTTCCTTCCCTGTGTGTTTTCTTCGTGACTGGGACTCCCAGGCTCTGGTGTTTTTGTGCGCACCGTTCAGCCTGGGAAGAGTGATGAGGACACGCAGGCGTGTGGCTCCGGTCTGGCGCCCTAGTGCCTGCACAACCCAGGGTCTCTTCCGGGTTCTGGCTGCGTGTCCTGGGAGTGGACCGGACTGATTCCCACACCTGGAGTTTCCTCTCACCTAGGAAACACGATCGCTGTTGTTTTAGGGCCCAGAGTTCAGTCTCTTGGTCGCTGTACCGACGTTGCTGTCCTCCTCCTCAGACGCAGTGTCCTCCTGGCACCACCATCTTGGATTGCGGAGATTTTCTTGTTTTTAATTGCTGAGCAGTATTCCATTGTGTAAAAATACCGCAATTTCTGTATTCATTCCTCTGTTGAGGGACATCTGGGTTGTTTCTAGGTTCTGGCTATTATGAGTAAAGCTGCTACAAACATGGTTGAGCAAATGTCATTGTGTATTTGCGCATCTTTTGGATATATGCCTAGGAGTGGTATAGCTGGATCTTGAGAAAGCGCTATTCCTAATTGTCTGAGAAAGCACCAGATTGATTTCCAAAGTGGTTGTACAAGTTTACATTCCCACCAGCAGTGGAGGAGGGTTCCCCTTTCTCCACAACCTCTCCAGCATGTGTTTTCACTTGAGTTTTTAACCTTTGCCATTCTGACAGGTGTAAGGTGAAATCTCAGGGTCATTTCGATTTGCATCTCTCTGATGGCTAAGGACCTTGAGCATCTCTTTAAGTGTTTCACTGCCATTGTATATTCCTCTACAAAGAATTCTGTTTAGCTCCTTACCCCATTTTTTAAATTGGATTGCTTGATTTATTGCTTTTTAATTTCTTTAGTTCATTATATATTCTGGATATCAGCCCTCTGTCAGAGATAGGGTTGGTGAAGATCCTTTCCCAGTCTGTAGGCTGTCGTTTTGTTTTGATGACAATGTCTTTTGCTTTATCGAAGCTTTTCATTTTCATGAGGAATATCAATTGTTGCTCTAAGAGCCTGTGCTGTTGGTGTTCTGTTCAGGAAGTTGTTTCCTGTGCCGATTAGTTCTAGGGTCTTCCCCACTTTTTCTTCTAACCGATTAAGTGTATCTGGTTTTATATTGAGGTGTTTGATTCCCTTGGACTTTAGTTTTGTGCAGGGTGATAAACAGGATCTATTTTCATTTTTCTGCATGTAGACAACCATTTCTGCATGTAGACCAGCACCATTTATTGAAGATGCTATCTTTTTTCCATTGAATGGTTTTGGCTTCTTTGTCAAAAATCAAGTATTGATAGGTGTTTGGGTTTATTTCTGGGTCTTCTATTCGGTTCCATTGATCTACTTTTCTGCTTCTATGCCAATACCATGCTGTGTTTATTTCTATTTCTCTGTAGTACAGCTTGAGATGAGGGACGGAGATACCTTCAGATGCTCTGTGTTGCACAGTATCATTTTGGAAATTTTTTTTGTTTGTTTCTCCATATGAAGTTGAGAATTTTTCTTTTAAGGTCTGTAAAGAATTGTGTTGGTATTTTGATGGGCCTTGCATTGAATCTGTGAATTGTTTTTGGCAGGATGGCCATTTTCACTATGTTAATCCTACCACTCCATGAGCACGGGAGTTCTTTCCATCTTCTGATATCTTCTTCAATTTCTTTCTTCAGAGATTTGAAGTTTCTTTCAAACAGGTATTTCACCTGCTTGGTTAAAGTCACCCCAAGGTACTTTATGTTATTGGTGGCTATTGTGAAGGGTGTTTCCCTTATTCCTTTCTTGGCCCTTTTGTCTTGAGTATACAGGAGGGCTTCTGAGTTTTTTGAATTAATTTTGTATCCAGCCACTTTGCTGAAGGTGTTTATCAGCTGAAGGAGTTCTCTCGTTGAATTTTTGGGTTCATTTAGTTTTTTTTGATGGTGTATTTTAATAGTATTCAGTGTGACATTTTAACTCATTTATTTACTTATTCACATAGCATTTTTTTCAAATTAAAATCAGAACTATCTAATAACCACTTATGAGTGAGTATATACCATGTGTGTCTTTCTGCTTCTGGGTTACTTCACTCAAGATGATCTTTTCTAGTTACCACCACTTGCCTGTAAATTTCATGAATTTTTTGTTTTTGTTAACTGAGTAATATTCCATTGTATATGTGTACCACAATTTCTGTATCCATTCCTCCGTTGAGGGACATCTAGGTTAATATATAGTCCTAAAGAAGTTAAACAACCCCCTGTTGGTGGACTTGGAGGGGGCGGGGAAGAAGGAGATGAGGGAGGGAGTGGGAGGGTAGGAGGGAATGGGGGAGGGGGCTACGCCTGGGATTCAAAGTACCTAACCTGTGATTGAGATAAAAATAAATAAATTAAAAAAAAAGAAGTTAAACGACAAGGAAGACCCTAGGGAAGATGTTCAATCCTCATTCAGAAGGGAAAATGTGATAGGCATCAGAAGCAGGAGAAGACATGGAACAGGACAGGAGCCTATCAAAGATGGCCTCTGAAAGACTACTGATAGAGGTATTGAAGCATAGTCTGAGACTCATAGCCAAATTTTGGGCAGAGTGCATGGAATTTTATGAAATAAGGGGGAGATAGAAAAACCTGGGGGATGAACAAATGGGATGGACATTGAGTGGAGGAGAAAACAAGCAACAGAACAGGAGCATGCCAAAGAGGACCTCTGGGGGGGG
>JAQQSO010008151.1:0-10163 GCA_028658305.1 Pachyuromys duprasi
GTGATAAATATGGATCTATTTTCATTTTTCTGCATATAGACATTCAGTTGGTCCAGCACCATTTGTTGAACATGCTGTCTTCTTTCCATTGGATGGATTTGGCTTCTTTATCAAAAATCAAGTTTCCATAGGTGTGTGGGTTTATTTCTGGGTCTTCTATTCAGTTCCATTGATCTACTATTCTGTTTCTATGTCAATACCATGCAGTTTTTATAACTATTGCTCTGTAGTACAGCTTGAGGTCAGGGATGAAGATACCTCCAGATGATCTGTTGTTGTACAGGATCATTTGGAAATTCTGCTTTCTTTGTTTCTCCATATGAAGTTGAGAATTTTTCTTTCAAGTTTTGTAGAGAACTGTGTTGGTATTTTGATAGGAATTGCATTGAATCTGTAGATTGCTTTTGGCAGAGTAGCCACCCTATTCTGCAAAACATATATGCTACAAACTTTGAAAATCTAAATGAAATGGACAATTTTCTTGAGAGATTCCATCTACCTAAATTAAGTCAAGATCAGGTAGAAAAATTGAATAGACCTATATCCCCCAAGGAAATAGAAGCAGTCATCAACATTCTCCCTTCAAAAAAAAAAAGCCCTCTGCCAGTGGATTCAGTGCAGAATTCTACCAGACCTTCAAAGAAGTGCTAACTCCAATTCTTTCTAAACTGTTCCACAAAATAGAAACAGTAGGAAAATTACCAAACTCATTCTATGAAGTCACAGTCACCTTGATACCTAAACCACACAAAGACCCAACAAAAAAAGAAAACTTCAGACCTATCTCTCTTATGAACATTGATGCAAAAATACTCAACAAAATGCTTGCAAGCTGAATCCAAGAACACATAAAATATATCATCCACCATGACCAAGTAGGCTTCATCCCAGGCATGCAAGGGTGGTTCAATATAAGGAAATCCATTAATGTGATCCACCATATAAACAAACTGAAGGAGAAAAACCACATGATCATCTCCTTAGATGCCGAAAAAGCTTTTGACAAAGTCCAGCATCCATTCATGTTTAAAGTCTTGGAGAGATTAGGGATACAAGGCACATACCTAAACATAGTAAAGGCAATATACAGCAAGCCTATAGCCAACATCCAACTCAATGGAGAGAACTTAAATCAATCCCACTGAAATCAGGGACAAGGCAAGGCTGCCCACTGTCTCCATATCTCTTCAACATAGTACTTGAAGTCCTAGCTAGAGCAATAAGACGACTAAAGGAGATCAAGGGGATACAAATCAGAAAGGAAGGGGTCAAAATATCCCTATTTGCAGATGATATGTTAATATACATAAGTTACCCAAAAATTCAACCAGAGTACTCCTTCAACTGATAAACACATTCAGCAAAGTGGCTGGATACAAAATCAACTCAAAAAAATCAGAAGCCCTCCTGTACACTAAAGACGAAAGGGCCAAGAAAGAAATTAGGGAAACAACACCCTTCACAATAGCCACTAATAACATAAAGTACCTTGGGGAGTCTCTAACCTAGCAAGTCAAAGATCTGTTTGAGAAAAATTTCAAATCTCTGAAAAAAGAAATTGAAGAAGATATCAGAAGATGGAAAGATCTCCCGTGCTCATGGATTGGTAGGATTAACATTGTGATCAGGTTTTTTTAAAGCAAGAAGGCCTAGCCTAAATGTGGGTGGCACCTTCTGGTGGCAGCCAAGATAAAAGGACTTCCTTGCCCAGTATTCTTGGATGGGCTCTCCAAGTATGGTACAGGTTATTCACTTTCTTTCATTCTGTTCATCCTTCTTTTATATTTATGGTTGTGAGCCTGGACTTTAAAGGCTGAGCCATCTCCCCAGCCCTCATCCTTTTTTCAAACACATTTTGTGGTTATTAGAGTTTGGGAAGAGAGTTTCCAGCCTAATGATCCTCCAAGAAGGACTCCACCTCCTAAAAGTTTCTAAGCTCCATAAACAGCACCACCAGCTGGGAAATAAGTGTTCAAACAAACAGCCTGTGAAGGACATTTCTCATCCAAATAGTAAGGCACAGCCTGTCCATTCTGGGACACCTTATGAGGTCCCACTTAAGGGGTTTCTCCTAGATCACCCATGAGAACTAGCAAACCAAGGACATGGAATTCTAGGACTAGATAGAATCTAAACCATCATGTAGTCCAACTGCTCTGTGGTGGTTAGCATTAATTGTTAACTTACTGCAAGTTACCATCACCTAAGAAGAGTCTCAGTGAATTGTTGCCTAGTTTAGATTACATGTTCTCCTATGAACATCTATAGTGAATTGTCTTGACATCCCTGAGGTGTAGTGACCGAGTCCACCGTGGGTGGCATCATCACCTAGTTATGGGACCTAGATTGAGGATGAATAGACAAAGACACCTGAACACTGAGTACGCAAGCAAGTATTTCTCTCTGCTCTTGACTGTGGATGTGATGTGACTAGCTGCCTCAGGATCCTGCTACTCTGGCTCCCCTGCAATGGTGAACTGTGGTAGTCCAAACCCTTTTCTACTAATTGTACATTAGCAAACTGAGTGTCCGTATAACAAAGGACATACTCATAACTAATCTGATGGCTTTATTTCCACACAATTCTGTCTCTATCACACAGTGTTGGCTTGTCTTCATTAATTAAAGTAAAATTTCTTAAATTTTATTTTTAATTAGATAACCTAGGTAATAATCTGCATTGGGTGTCATCAGAGTCAGAGAAATATAAAGTGTAACTTTCCAAATATGTTTTATTTTCCTTTAAAAACATTTCAGGTATCCTATGGAAAGACTGATTGAACCATGTTCAATATTACAAGAACAAAATTGTACCAGAAGCACCTCCAGTCTAGACACATGGCTCAGTGATCAAGAGGACAGAGTTAGATCCCTAACATTCACATCAAATGATGCCCACAATCATCTGTAGTTTTAGATCCAAGGGACCCAACACCCTGATTGGCACAGTGTGTACCCACACTCATGTGCACACACACACACACACGCACATACAGAGAGAGAGAGAGAGAGAGAGAGAGAGCTACACCCACATACATACATTTTAAAAAGAAGTACAAGTTCTGTTTACATCCACATTTTCGTTTTTGTTGTGAAATAAGACAGCCCCATGGTTTTAGTCATTAGGTAAAAACTGATAATTTAGATAAATATAGCTTTCTTTCAACTCTTATGATCAAGACAGTAGGTTCTCTCATTTTATTTACATCAAAGTTACTGCAAGCTCTTATTACTGGTTATTTTCAGATTTTCTCAGATTTTTGCATATCAAACAGATTCTTTTATCCCAAAACCTATATCTTCATTATTATTCAAATATTTTACATACAGCAATATGTTGTGCTGTATAATAACAACATTCAATTATAAATACAAAGATATGTAAAAATAATAACAAGGAGGAGAGAGGGTCTCAGGAAGTCCCATCTCTAGTGGAGAAGCTATGGGAGGATGGGTGCTATGAGAGGGAGAGTAAGTTTACTTTAGAGGGATGACTCCTTGTTAGTCCAGGCTGCTCCTGTACAACCCATGTGTGTACAGGAAACACTGACTAGGCTCAGTGGGCAAGATAGATAGATGGATAGACAGACAGATAGATATATAATAGACAGACAGATAGGTAGATGGATAGATAGACAGATAGATAATAAACAGACAGACAGACAGACAGACAGACAGACAGACAGACAGACAGACAGACAGACAGATAGATAGATAGATAGATAGATAGATAGATAGATAGATAGATAGATAGATAGATAATGTGCTGGAAGTGAATAGAGTGGGGTTGGGGAGGAACTATAGGGGGGAGTAGAAGGTGAATGTGAACAAAATATGTTGTTTATATGTATGAAATCCTCAAAGAATAAACAAATAGCTGCAATGTTAAGTTATATACTCCTTCAGGCACCTGACCCAAAGTAAGGAATGTGTATCATTTGCTCAAGGCAGCAAATACAGAAGTTGAAAGCAAATTCCTAAAATCTTCCATAAACATTGAAAGTAACCATTTATGGATATTGTTTGCTAAACAATGATAGTTTTTGCCTAGGTTTGCTAGGATCAACTGGAGCCAGTAGTTTAGTCCCTTGTAAAACTGTGTTAAATATTTCTGTAAAGTATCCTATTTCTTTCCCAAGTGATACTTTCTATGTTGTTCAATAAACACAGAGCGAAGCCCTTTGTTAGAGTCAGACACACACAGCTCATGCAACTTTCAGATTGCATGAGCTGTTCATACAACAGCTCAGAAATAGGCAGACACACATAGGGATAAACACACAGATGCAGAGAAACATAGATTCACAAGACACCCTTCAGCCCAGCACAATTGCAGCCTGGGATGACAGTCTGACAGACTGCAGACAGACCGACAAGAGCCAGACTGGGGTGGAAGACACATCGTACAAGAAGTAGAGAATTTAAATCTGGAGTTGCTTCTGGTTAAATAAGAAAAAAATAAGTAAATTAAATTACAAAAGTATTTTCATATATATTTCTGCTGTCCCTCTGTTGTAGTTATTTATTTTTATACCTTGATGGTTTTATATTGTCTAGTTTTTGTTTGTTTGTTTTTATTTTCTTCTTTTTTTTCTCAATGCAGGGTTTCTCTGTGTAACCTTGGCTGTCCGGAACTTACTTTGTAGACCAGGCTGGCCTTGAACTCATGGAGTTCTCCTGTCTCTCTGCCTTCCTGAGTGCTGGAATTACAGGCATACACTACGTACCCAGCTTATTGTCTAGTTTTTTACATTTATGTTTATTAGTGCAGAATGACTATATTTTGCTTTCTTCCAATGTACTTATATTGTAAATATCCAGGTTATAATTATGTAATAAAGTTGGGTACACCAATGATCCATCGTGATCCCAGAATCGATATTCAGAGGCAAGATCACTGAAACCTCATGACCCACTCAGTCTACACAGAAATTTCCAGGTCAGCAGGGTCACATAGTGATATCCTGTACCAAAACAATAAGACAGAATAATAAATAAAAATTAAAAAAATTTAAATTAGAAACGTTTTTATATTTTCTGAATGAATATATATGTGCTATCTATCTTTCTGATACTAGAACAAATGAGGTGATAAATGTATAAATATATACTTATTTTATTTTATTTTATTATTTTATATGCTCATTGCTTTGGGGATTTCAACCCAGGATGAGATGACCCTGTTTCTTTTGAGCTATGTGGCAAGACAGCCTGTTCTCCTCATGACCCAATGCAAAAGAAGGACAATGGGCTTATCTCATTTTCTTTTCCAAAGCATGCCCCCAATGAAATGAAGATTTCCCACTATGCTGCACTTCTTAAATGTGCATATTGTCACATTCTATTAGCATTTTCACATGCTATTGTGCTTTTGGCTGGGGCCCAAAGTCTAACACATGGACTTTTGAGTAACATTTAAGACCCAGGGAAAGCAGTGTTTCAAATTGATGGGTCATACAGAAAGTCAACAGGTGAGCGAGGCTTTTGCCTGCCATTTTGATGCTCTTTTAAAAGAAATACAGAGGGTCTGTGTGACTTAGTTTCCTTAGGTCAGTCTCTTCCTTCCTCCCCCACTCTTGTTCTTGCTCTCTCTCTCCCCTTTGCTTTTGTTTCTTTGTGATATTTCTATGTGTCGCCTCCTGTACTTTTTTATTCAGTTTTGCATTTTAGCCTTTCTTCATTATATGTCCCCTCTCTGTGTCTTTCTCTCTCTCTCTGCATGTGTGTATTTGAATTTTTATTTCAAATTACTTATTTGTGTGTGAGGGTATGAAAGTTTAGAGGACAACTTGTATGAGTTTATTCTCTTCTCCAACCATGTGGATCCAAGGGTAAAACTCAGGTTATCAGGCTGGTGGCAAAGGCCTTCCCCAGTGAGCAATCGCACTGACTCTATGATGTATAGAATTAGGCTCAAGAAATTCCTGTCTATTATCTCTTTAGTTATTGTTTACACTTATTTATACTTATTGTTTATACTTGTTTCTAGTATCCCAATTAGACATTTCTTAACTTTCAAAATATTTCTCAGACATGTTATCATTCCCGTATTTTCTACCCTTGTGCTATTTTCTCATATTTTTTTCTTCATCATCCAAAAAATATTTCTGCAGCCTGTCTTGCAATTTTTGAATTACTTTGCTGTGTAAATTTTCTGGCTTTATCTGCTGAACTATCATTTTGTATTTTCAGAGTCCCAGTCCTATGCTTCCCATTTGGTTGCTCTCATAGACTGCACCCTTGCTGAAATTCTTCATGTTGTTATTTACTTTTTTTAATCATTCAACTGCTGAAATGTGAAAGCTTATTTCCCAAAATCCTAGAATGAAACTCTCATGATATTTTTATAGTTTTGGTTATTACTGTCTTGTTTCTTCTTACATGTAATAAATAGTATTTCAACATATTGCAATTTTTAAAGTATCTAAGAATCTGAGGGCCAAATTAATCCTAACATTGAAGCTATTTTTCCATAAATCCCTTGGATAGTCTAACTAGATTTAAATTCTGAATTCATTATCAAAATGAATTAGTGTTCTTCTTCCTGGAAGCAGCCTTAAGTGAGCTCTGAAAATACTCCCCTACTTTTGACCCATAAAGGTGTATAAAAATGGCTTAGATTTTTTAATTTGTATAAAACTTCCTGGGCCAGCAAGGCTTTGCATACATGAAAAGGCACCAAGTGACTGAAATATGTCATTTTTGAAAAGCAATATGCCATTCCAATATTAAAATGGCAGAGTAGGTAGGGGTATCCAGACCAAAGAGTGGGACTAGACAGAGTGAGTAGTGAGTATTTGGTGCACATGCTTGAAACTGCAGAGAGTAATGGTGAACCTAAGTGTGTGGAAGTAGACTCTTTGTCACTGAACAAAACACCCAAGATGTACACGTATAATGTTATGTGTATGTACATGTGTATGCTCAATCTACATAGCTTAGAGTTGAACTAGCACAGACATGAGCTTCCCATGCTAAACCAATGACCCTCATTTAAAAAAAAATCCCAGAAGAAACTGAAAAAAAATAAAAGCCTATAATAATGAAGTAAATTCAATATAAAATAATTTGTTCTTTTTATTTTCTTCTGCCTCTCAGCTCCCAGGGAATTTCAGAATCTGTTGAAATCCCAGTTCTCACTTAAGTTTTTAGCTTTTCAGACTTCTGCCAGCCACTTGGGAAAAGATGTAAAGGGAGCCCCCATAGCCTGCTGTGTTGACCCTGCCTCTTGGCTGCTGCCCCTGCAACCCATCATCACAGCCTCTGCAGCTCTCCCACTTTCTGATCTCTGTTATTCATATTGTAGCTTTTACACTTTGAGAGTGTGATATCCTTCCCAGGCTCAGAGTGTTTTTGTTGTTCTGTTCTGGTTTGTTTTTACACTTAGTTCCACAACCGGTGGTGCTGTTTTCAAAGCCTGAGAGACGTGAGGCCTGGAAACTAAACAAGAACAACAAGCAAACAGGAAGGCTGAGAGTGGGAGGAATAGTCTTTCCCCAGGGAAAATCTGTGAAGAGGAACAGGGAAAGCAGGGAATATTCTAATTAATAATATTAAAAATTAAGCTGTTTTTAAAACACAGGTGAGGCTTAACTATGGGAAATGGGTTATGGGGAGCTAGTTTATAGGTTATGGGCTATAGCCTGACTCCACTTCCAGAGAAAACATCTCTTTCCTCCTTCCCCTCTCCTCTCCTCTCCTTTTCTTTTCTCTCCATTCCCAAGTTCCTGCATTCCAGTGGTGGGTTCTCCAACAGGGTGGGCTGCTCACTAGCTATGTGCCCACAGGAGGCCATGAGCTAAAAGAAGATGACCCCCTCCCACAAGCCACTGCTTCTCTGGTATTTGATTGCAATAATGAGAAAAGTAACAAACATATTAGCTGTTCTCAAATGACATCTTCTAAAACAAGCTGATTTCCACAGCCTAAGTTCAAATCTCTGTTCAAAAACAATACCATCTCTTTCTAGAAACTGTTCCTGCTCAAGCCCTGAAGGCTTCCTGCAGTTCTTCCCACCTCCTCCTCTGTGCAGTCTATTCTGTTCTCCAGAGAGACTGCAAGGTTCCTCAGGGCTTTGCTGGTCTGTTGGTCACCTCTGCTTGTACTTTTTAGTATCTAAACTAGCTCTAAACTTCTTGGCCACTAGATCCATAGTTCTTCTTTTTAAGTAATTTATTTATTTTTATATTAATCACAGTTTATGTACTTTGTATCCCAGCCATAGCCCCATCCCTCATTCCTTCCCACTCTCCCCATCCCTCCCTTATCTCCTCCCTGCCCCCCTCCAAGTCCACTGATAGGGGAGGACCTCCTCTCCTTCCACCTGACCCTAACTTATCATGTCTCTTCAGGGCTGGCTGCAATGTCCTCTTCTGGGATCTAGTTAGGCTGCTCCTCTCTCAGGGGGCAGGGGGATGTCAAAGAGCCAGCCATTGAGTTCATGACCGAAATAGTCCCTGTTCCCCTTACTAGGGTACTCAGTTGGATACTGAGCTACTATGGGCCACATCTGAGCAGGGTTTCTAGGTTATATCCATACATGGCCCTTGGTTGGAGAAACAGTCTCATAAAAGACCCCTGTGCCCTGATCTGTTTGGTCTTAGTGCAGCTCTTGTCCTCGCCAAGTCTTACTAACTCCCCCTTCTTTCATATGTTTCCCTGCACTCTGCAGAAGGCTTGGTTGTGAGTCTTTTTTTATATAAATTTATTTATTTTTATATCAATCACAGGTTAGGTTTTTTGCATCCCATGCGTAGCCCCCTCCCTCATTCCCTCTCACCCTCGCCAACCCTCCCTCATCTCCTCCCTGCCCCCTCCAAGTCCACAAACCGGGGAGGATCTTCTACCCTTCCATCTGACCCCAGATCATCTTAAATTCTGCTTTGATACATTGCTAGCAAGAGTCTTTCAGAGGCCCTCTGTGGTAGGCTTCTGTCCTGTTGCTTGTTTTCTCCTACATTCAATGTCCATCCCATTTGTCCATCTAAGCCAGGATTGATCATCCTAACCTGGGTCCTCCTTCTTGCTTATCTTCCCTAGGTGTATAGGTTTCAGCATGTCCATCCTATCCTATAGGTCTAGATAAGTATTTACCATGTGTTTCTTTCTGCTTTGGGAAATACCTCACTCAGGATGATCGTTTCCAGGTCCCACCATTTGCCTGCGAATTTTATGATTTCCTCGTTTTCAATTGCTGAGTAGTATTTCATTATATAAAAGTACCATAATTTCTGTATCCATTCATCAACTGAGGGACATCTGGGTTCTTTCCAGGTTCTGGCTATTACAAATAAAGCTGCTGTGAACATGGTTGAGCAAATGTCATTGTTGTGTACTAGAGCATTTTTGGATATATGCCTAAAAGTGGTATAGCTGGTTCTTGAGGAATCACTATTCCTCATTGTCTGAGAAAGCACCAAATTGATTTCCTGAGTGGTTGTACAAGTTTACATTTCCACCAGCAATGGAGGAGGGTTCCCCTTTCTCCACAGCCTCTCCAGCATGTGTTGTCACTTGAGATTTTGATCTTAGCATTCTGACAGGTGTAAGGTGAAAGAAATCTCAGGGTCATTTTGATTTGCATCTCCCTGATGGCTAAGGACGTTGAGCATACCTTTATGTGTTTTTCTGCCATTCTATAGTCTTCTACAGAGAGTTCTCTTTTTAGCTCCATACCCCATTTTTTAATTGGATTACTTGATTTGTTGCTTTTTAACTTCTTGCGTTCTTTATATATACTGGATATTGGCCCTCTGTCAGATGTAGGATTGGTAAAGATCCTTTCCCAGTCTATAGGCTGTCATTTTGTTCTGACGACAGTATCTTTTACATTACAGAAGATTTTCAGTTTCATGAGGTCCCATTTATTGGTTGTTGTTCTTTTTTTTTATTAATTTATTTATTTTTATATCAATCACAGGTTAGGTACTTTGCATCCCAGGCATAGCCTCCTCCCTCATTCCCCCCCACCCTCCCACTCCCTCCCTCATCTCCCTCCTCCCTGCCCCTTCCAAGTCCACCAACAGGGGAGGACCTCCTCCCCTTCCATCCAACCCCAGCTCATCCTGTCTCCTCAGGGCTGGCTGCAATGTCCTCCCCTGGGATCTAGCCAGTCTGTCACTCCCCAGCTTGTATGGGGGAGGGTTAAAGAGTCAGCCATCAAG
>JAQQSO010008152.1:0-10162 GCA_028658305.1 Pachyuromys duprasi
GTCTGAATTCCAGCCAGATCATCTGTAATCCAGGATGTGTCTGCATTCCAGCCAGATCACATAGATCTAGAAGGTCTTTAGATGTAATGTCTTGCCAGAGCAGCCATGTTTCTGGATTAAAATTCCTCTACAATCTACAAAGAAGCTTTCAGTGTCACCATTCAGAGGAGAGGGATGGAAGACCCATGAGGACATGGAAGAGTAATTATTGTGAGTTGTGCCCCTGATGGCAATAATTGGAAGATGCCAAAAGGTCCAATACAGGTTGCTACCTTCCAACATGGAGCTTGAATCTGAAGAAGTAGAGGGTTAGTCTTGGTGATGGTGGGAGTATAGAGCCCTAAGAGTAAGGAAAAATGGGTATCCTCTTGAGGAATTCCAGGAACTGGAATCAGAAGAGTGGTTGGAGAGCCAGAGAAAACAATCCCCCGGGACTCCTGGATCAATAGTGGAAATGAGGAAACAAGGGGTGCCCATTCAGTGGAGACCTTAGATATTTGAATAATGAAAATTGTAAGGTAGCATAACTCCTGGCTGAACACCAGGCTATTGAAGACAAACTGTGAGCACACGTAAACTCTGAACGATGGCAAACAATGATCATGCTGCTGACTACCAAATAGTACTGGGCTCAGTCTGATGAAAACATTCCTATTGTCCTAACATGTTATGATCTAATCTAGTGTTTGGAAGACATACATTCAAATAGAAACACTATTTATGGTTTCTTCGTAGAGCACAGCTACCACATATAATTGACTGTGTTCTCTGTTTCTTTTGGTTTCCTTTCTACCTGGAGGGTATTAATTTGAATATTTATTTTATGTTCTTCTAATAAGCTAAGTTTTCTCTTTGCGGTACTTTTCCCACTGACTGCTTCATTGCTGTTTTTCCAGATACACAGATATAAACACAGATATATCTTGAGTAGATGTAGTTTCACTATATTATTTTTTTATTGTGTACTTTCTCTTGTTAGGCAATGTTTTCTAACACTTTTAAAACATTAAATAGCAGTCAAAATAATGAGTATCTTTCCTTTGTTTGTGACTCGGTAGAGGATTCTTCCAGTGTTTCTCACTAACTGGAAACTTTAAACTAAAGCATAATCCCAGTACTTTGGAGACAGAGACAAAAGGAACAGAGAACCAAGGACATCCTCAGATACAGAGTTTGAGGCCAGCCTGGGCTACATGAGGCCAGCCTGGGCAACATGAGATCCTGACCTACAAGACAAGATCAAGAGCCAGGTTTTAAAATATGCAGACACCCAGTTGTTCAATTAAATCCAAATGTTGAAAAAATAAAAAAAAAAAGAAGATGGAAAGATCTCTCCTGTTCATGGATTGATAGGATTAACATAGTGATAATGGACATCCTGCCAAAAGCAATCTACATATTCAATGTAATTCCCTTCAAAATACCAACACAATTTTTACAGACCTTGAAGGAACAATTTTCTACTTCATATCAAAAACAAAAACAAACAAACAAAAAAACCCAGAATTGCTAAAATAATCCTCTGCAACAGCAGATCGTGTGGAGGTATCTCCATCCTTGATCTCAATTTGTATTACAGAGCAACACTAGTAAAAACTGCCTGGTGCTGGCATAGAAACAGAATGATACATCAATGGAAACAAAGAGAAGACACACAAATAAACCCACACACATCTACGAATACTTGTTTTTTTGTTTTGTTTTGTTTTTTTACAAAGAAGCCAAAACATTACAATGGAAAAAAGACAGCATCTTCAACAAATTGTTCTGGTGTAACTGAAATTACGAGTAGAAAAATGAAAAGAGATCCATATTAACCACCCTGCACAGAGCTAAAGTTCAAGAGTATTAAAGACTGCAACATAAAACCAGACATATTAAATATGTTAGAAGAAAAAGCAGGGAAAAGCTTTGAACTGATTAGCATAGGAGACAATTTCCTGAACAGAACACCAACAGCACTGGTTCTAAGAGCAACAATCAATAAATGGGACCTCATGAAACTGAAAAGTTTCTATAAAAAATAGGACACTGTCTTAAGAACAAAACGACAGTCTACAGACTGGGAAAGGATCTTCACCAACCCTATACCTGACAGAGTGCTAATATCCAGAATATATAAAGAACTCAGGATATTGAATACCAAGAAATCAGGTAATCCAATTAAAAAATTCAGGTACAGAGCAAAACAGAGAACCCCCAATAGAGGAAAGGCAAATTGCAGAGAAACAAATAAAGAAATGCTCAACTTCCTTAGTTATCAGGAAAATGCACATTAAAACGATTCTGAGATTTTACCTTGTACCCATCGGAATGGCTAAGATAAAAAACTCAAGTTGACAACACATGCTGTAGAGAATGTGGAGAAAGGGTAACCCTCCTTCATTGCTGGTGGGATTGAAAACTTGTACAACCACTTTGGAAATCAATCTGGTGCTTTCTCTGACAATTAGCAATAGTGCTATCTCAAGATCCAGCTATACCACTCCAGCTATACGAGGCATGTATCCAAAATATGCTCAACTATACCACCAAGGACATTTGCTCAACCATGGTCATAACAGTTTTATTTGTAATAGCCAGTATCTGGAAACAATCCAGATGTCTCTCAACTGAGGAATGGATACAGAAATTGTGGTCCATTTATACAATGGTATACTACTCAGCAATTAAAAACTAGGAAATCATGAAATTTGCAGGTAAATGGTGGGGACGAGAAAACATCATCTTGAGTGAGTTATCCCAGAAGCAGATAGATACACATGGTATATACTCACTTATAACTGAATATTAGACTCATAATATAGGATAAACATACTAAAGTCTGTACACAGGAAGAAGCTAAGCAAGAAGGAGGACCCTGGGTAAGATGATCAATCCTCATTCGGGATGGCAAATGGGATGGACATCAACAGAGGCAGAAAACAGGGAACAGGACAGGAACCTACCATAGAAGGCCTGTGAAAGACTCTATCCAGCAGGGTAACGAAGCAGATGCTGCGACTCATAACCAAACATCCAGCAGATTGCAGGGAATCTTATGAAAGAAGGGAGAGAAAGAACGGCCTGGAGGGACTGGAGACCCGCAAGGAGAGCAACAGAACCAAAAATCTGGGCCCAGGGGTCTTTTCTGAGACAAATACCCCAACCAAGGATCATGCATGGAGATAACCTAGAACCTCTGTACATATGTAGCCCATGGCAGCTCAGTCTCCAAGAGGGTTCCCTAGTAAGGGGAACAGGGGTGGTCTCTGACATGAACTCAGTGCCTGGCTCTTTGATCACCTGCCCCCCCCCGCCCCTTGATGGGGGAGCAGCCTTGCTAAGCCACAGAGGAAGACAATGCAGCCAGTCCTGATGATACCTGATATGCTAGGGTCAGAGGTAAGGGTAGGAAGCCCCTATCAGTTGACTTGGAGAGGGGGATGTGAGGAGATGAGGGAGGGAGGATGGGATTGGGAGGGGATGAGCGAGGCAGCTATAGTTCAGATACAATGTCAGTAATCTGTAATTAATAAAAAAAATAGTAAATTTCAAAAAACCTATCAAATGTTAAATACTGACCTAGATATAGATGTTGATCAGGACCATTTCCCAAATTTCTCACGTGAGAATGGTCCTGAGGCATACGCTACAGTGGCTTATTAGGACAAGCCATCTTACTTTCCCATGGAACTTTATTATAGTCCAAGAACTGCAGTTCTCAGCATTCCTGGAAGTTACCTGATCCCTGGGCAGATGAGGATCAGGTTAATTTTGGGTATTAAACAACAAAACACGTGATAGTCTATAATAGTCAATCTTATGCTGTTTTGAATTCTCCTAAGCCAAGAAAGCCAATCTACTATTTTTCTTTTTAGTGTCTGGCAGATTCGTAGAACAAGAGTAAAAGGCAGCCATAATTTTTGCCAACATACCACAGGAATGGTCTCTAGCTCTAGTAGTAGTCCCCTTCTTGAAAGTGGCATCTTTTGTCCACATTGCTGTCATGACTATTGTTTTCCAAGCTCTTACTAGAATGGTCATTATGCTGTGTTTACAGCACTCAACTGTTTTCCTAGCTCAAAGTCACAAATCATCTACATTTCTCCAGATCCAGCATGGTCAAACCTTTACTATAATAGTTCACTCCCTGATATACACTTCTGTGTTAGTTACTTCTATTTTTAAAATTTTATTAATTAATATATGTAAATATTTTGTGAGATTATATGCATCAGATCTCATTGTAGATGGTTGTGAGCCATTATATGGTTGCTGGGAACTGAACTCAGGACCTTTGGAAAAACAGCCAGTGCTCTTAACTTCTGAGCCATCTCTCTAGCCCCTATGTTAGTTACTTTTCTATTGATGTGATGAAACACCATTACTAAGGCAATTTAAAAAATGCATTTATTTGGAGTAATATGGTTTCAGAGAGTAGAATTCATGGCCATCATGGTGGGAGCATTGAAACAGGCAGGCTACATGGTGCTGGAGCAGCTGAAAGCTTCCATCTTGATTCACAAGCATGAGGCAGGCAGCTAGGGATGGAGAGGGAGGGAGGAGGGAGGGAGAGAGAGAGAGAGAGAGAGAGAGAGAGAGAGAGAGAGAGAGAGAGAGAGAGAGAGAGAGAGAGAGAGAGAGAGAGAGAGAGAGAGCAAGAGCGAGAGCGCCCCTAGTGGCATGAGTTCCAATTTTGACAAAATTACCAATCACATGTAAGGAGCTGAATATTAATGTATTCCTTACCTGAGTCCTTAGGATCCATAAAAATAGGACAGAAGCAAATGTAAACTGTATATTTTTAAGCAGTATACATATCATTCAAAAGCAAAAAGTAGTTCTAGGGGGTACAGTAATGCTTAATATTCTGGAGGAGTGGTGAGAATAGAACTGTAGAAGGGTAAGAAAGATGGTATTAAATTTAAACCTTCATCATTGTCATACTTACTTAAAACAATTCTTGAAAGAGATATGGAATAACAACTACAAGAATCAAATGGGTCTTATTAAAGGAAATATGAAAACAGGCAAACTGAAGGCATATATAATCACTAACTTCCTTGTCTGATATAAACAAAAATTACAGAATCACTTGATTTGGTGCCCAAAGTGTCAAGAAGATATATTTTGATTGTTTATGTTTAAAATATGAAAAAGTACAATAGTAGCTAATGGACACAAAATCTTGCTTCACTGAACCTGATGTAACATTGGTAAATGTATAATATAGTATTTCTCTTACCTGTGCCTCTATCTAATATGTCATCTATCTACATTTCTTTTTTATTATATTCTTATTTTTTTCTATCTACATTTCTACACAGTAGTAAACAAAAAATACCTCAAACCATGTACAAATATATTATAAATTATAAAGTTTCAAATATCTTAGAATGGGTTTCTATCAAATATTAAAGTAACCCAAGAGAAGGCATAAAAAGGGAAAGAAAGGAATAAACAAAGCAAGTAACAAAATGAGAAACTTCAGCCTCACTAATTTTAGTTATTACAGTAAACAGAAAAACTCTAAATATAACATTAAAAAGATAAGATTTAAATCACCCCTAAAAGAAACCTGTAGGCATTAACAATAGCTCCCTTGTTTAGCCATTACCAGATTGCTAGCAACCACTGATTGTTTTGTCTCTATGGGTTTGTCTACTTTGAGTATTTCACATGACTGAAATTCTACAATATGTAATCCATCAGAAAGGAATGTTTTTCAACTGAGCAATGACACACCCCTTAGATGTAAACTATACATTATTAGGAATATTAAATGATGCCAGTAATTGTAATGAGATTACCATGTGCTTAAAAGACTTGTTTATCAGAACTAAATTTTGGAGTTCAGTTAGTTATATTTTAGGAAAGGAAAGTGAAACTGAGAAAAAAATCAATAATTTGTTCAACATATCACAACTAGTAAATGACTGAGCCAAAAATTAAACGTAGATCTGATGCCAATGAGAATGTTCTTTACGCTATGCTTCATTTCAGTTTTTTTGTCCAAAATAGAGCAGAACTGCTCCAGAAGACAACTTGGAATCTTCCCAATGACTAGTGATAATTTTATTTTGGCCAGAGCAGTAATATTTGAAAATGTTATTGGCTTTAATTTAGGTCAGTTGTTTTGAGAAACGGAAGAACTGACTGCCTCCAACCATGAAAACAGACCTCACAAAATTGTACCTCTCATATTTTTTAATTGTTGCCAAATCTGCTGTATCAAAACAGATTTGGCCTACAGTTTTTTTTCCATATATAACAAAGTGAATACTTGTCTATAAACTCTTCAGGTTTTAGATGCAAGGAGCATGATTTTATTATACTAAACTTGGAAGTGACATCGAGGTTTTTATGCTTAATCAACACAAATGAAAGATACCATTTGCTATAGGTAACTATAATTGTTGCTGAGAGAAATGTGTTGTTTCATCCTATAGATTTTAGAGTCTCCTTTTAAAAATCTATTTTTCTTTAGTTTTAAAAAGAACATGTTAAAAATTTTGTTCTCAGACGTTTGAGAGCACTGAATCTGCTGAACAAATGATATGCATTTGCAAAAAGCAACTTAGCTAGCAAGATCTTCAGTTGATAATTTGATACTATTTTATTTTTTAATTTTTATTTTTTTAATATAATTTTTAGTTATTATAATTTATTCAGTTTGTATCCCAGCTGCAGCCCCACCCTCATCCTCTCCCAATCCCTCCCTCCCTCCCTCATCTCCTCCCATGCCCCTTCCCCAGTCTACTGATAGTGGAGGACCTCCTCACATTCCATCTGACCCTAGCCTATGAGGTCTCATCAGGACTGTCTTTCATAGTCTTCCTCTGTGACCTGGTAAGGCTGCTCCCCGTCAGGGGGAGGTGATCAAAGAGCCAGCTACTGAGTTCAAATCAAGACAATCCCTGTTCCCCTTACTAGCAAGCCAATTTAGAAACTGAGCTGTCACAGGCAACCTCAGTGCAGGGGGTCTAGCTTATCTCAATGAATGATCCTTGGTTGGAGTATCAATCACAGAAAAGACACCTAGGCCCAGATTTATTGGTTCTGTTGTTTTGGAGCTCCAGACCCTTCCAGGTCTTTCTATCTCCCTGTTCTTTCATAAGATTCCCTGCACTCTGCCCAAAGTTTGGCCATGAGTCTCAGCATCTGCTTTGATACATTGCTGGGTAGAGTCTTTCAGAGATCCTCTGTGTTAGGCTCCTATCTTGTTCCTTATTTTCACCTTCTTCTGATATCTATCCCATTTTCTTTTCTGAATGAAGATTGAGCATCATACCCAGAGTCGTCCTTCTTGCTTAGCTTCTTTAGGTGTACAGACTTTAGTATGATTATCCTATATAATATGTCTAATATCCACGTATAAGTGAGTATATACCATATGTGTCTTTCTGCTTCTGGGATACCTCACTCAGGATGATCTTTTCTAGTTCCCACCATTTGCCTGCAAATTCATGATTTCCTTGTTTTTAATTGCTGAGTAGTATTCCATTGTGTAAAAGTACCACAATTTCTGTATCCATTCCCCAGTTCTGGGACATCTGGATTGTTTCCAAATTCTTCTTATTATGAATAAAGCTGTTAGGAACATGGTTTAGCCAATGTTGTATGTTTGAGCATATTTTGGATAGATGCCTGGGAGTGGTATAGCTGGATCTGGAGATAGCACTATTCCTAGATAATTTTATATTCTTTGATTATCAGATAGTATAAGCCATACTGTTTTTAACAAAAACAGTAAATTAGCAAGATTTTCAATTGATAATTTGATATTTATTTATTTTTTTATCTTAACAAAAACACAACTGTTTCCCCTAGTCCTGACAAACTATTTTTATTGTTTAAAATGTTGCCTAACAATAGCTTTCTCCCTTCAACTCCCAAGTTTTGCACCATCTGCTACAAGAATGCCTATTTTCTCTCATGCCTCCCTAACATCCTTATAGCTCCTACAGGAGCCAAATTATTTGGAAATAGATCTTGACATTAAGGAAGAAAGGTTGAATCAGAGACTTTATATGTGTCTATAAAGTCCTTTTCTGTAACAGCCTAACTGTCCTTTGACGTTCTGACCTCTTAAGACCCTGAGCATCCCTTTAAAACTGAGTTGCAGTTTCTCTTTAAAACAGAACTAATATTAGCAGGTGGCAGGTGAGAAATAAAGAGATGGAAGTTTTAAGTAAGCCTAGCCAGTTAGTAAAGCTTGTAAGTGGGTTAAGGAAAATGTCTTACCTGCTTACCATGTTATCTTCAAATGATTCTATTATGGGAACTTGGTGGAGAAACTAGGTACTGCAGAGTACCAAACATTGGACTGTATTGATGCTAATTAATAAAGATTTAGAGGAACAGAAATAGAGGCCAGTATATGAGCAAGTCTGCAGATTCCTCTTTGATACAGACATTCATCTTGATCAAAATTCAATTACTTACTCTGACTCTCTCAGTACCTCCTATCCTTAATTTTATGTGTTAACTTGACTGAACCAGGGAAGACCAGGATGGACTTAATTATTTGGGGAGTATCTTTGTGCTTCTGGAAAAGATTAATTATAATTGGTAGACCTGGTAAAACACAGAGATATGCCAAACTCTAGTGGAGATAAGCCTTATCTAATATATGGAACCTAGGAGAATAAAAAAAAAAAACCTGCTGTCTTATTATTTGATTTTCTTTGGGATAATTTTCTGTGTTTTGTTTCATATTGAAACTATAATTTATGCTATTGATTCTCTGGTTCCTAGACCTTCAGGTTAGAATTTAATTATACCATTAACTCTTTTCTGTCTGAAAATCTTAGTCTCTAGAATTGCATGAGACAAACACACACACACATACACACACACACACACACACACACTACTTTTTTCATAGCAGTTATACTTAACCATCTCTTAAGTCCCAGTCTTTCTTTCTTTTTCTCTTGACTCTCTCTTTTTTGGTCAAGTATACAATGATGAATGCTATTCTTTATTTTTGGTATATACCTTGATTTTGTCCTGCCTGAGATAAGACTGTGTAACATGCATTTGAAGGCAGAATTACTAAGGGAATTTTCCATATTCATAGCCTTATACCATTTAGAGTGAATAAAGTATGTCTAGATCTAATAATGTTTTATACCAGGTTACTTCTGACTGGCTTACACTATTACACATTGCTATAAATTTTATAATATGTGATTACTAATCATACCTTATTGACTTTACCAAATTGCACTGAAATACACCTAAATGTATGGTACTCCTGAACTTTACTGCACTGTCTCCATGAATTCCCCTTCTTTCTCTATGCACTGTCCTTAAGTAGCTTCTTTTTCTTGTCTTCCTGAGAGCTGGGAAAAGTTGACTTATTCTGTCAAAACTTTCTGTATCATTTTGTCTGTCCCTTTCTGGTTAACATGTGAGCTTATCCTTTTCATAGAATCAATCCAACAAGTACTAACTTGAAAACTTTTCTTTGCCTGACATTTTGTAATGCCAGATTGATTACTGAAATAAAATACCATTTTATACAGAATTATGGAGCCCAGGCACAACTAATCCATCCACCACAGGATTTCTATACCCAAAACTCAGGGATCATTGTTGAAGAGGGGGTGGAAAAAGTTTGTAAGATCCAGAGGAACAGGAAATTTGCTGTAAAAATATGTCTCCTAGGAATGTCTGAAGCAACATATATAAAGTCTCATCAACATGAGTGCCCACACATGAGAAGAAAAAGGACTACCCTAATAGACAGGCCAAACCGGACAGGGAAAAGCCTGTAAGATCTCAATCCTGCACCAAGTCCTAAGGCACTTAAGTAATGCTGAGCATGGAGAAATAAACCTCACCAAGAAAAAGCACACACACCCACACATTTATACATACTAAATTTGGGCCCCTTTTCTTTCTACTGAATTGCTACATCTACCTGTGATATGAGGGTTTATGCCACTCTTACTGTATCTTGTTAGGCCATGTTCTGTGGATACTCCTGGTGAAGCTTGTTTTCTCTTAGTCTTTTTAATTATTATTATTTTTAATTTTTTAATTTATTTAATTTTATATCAATCACAGGTTAGGTACTTTGCATCCCAGGCATAGCCTCCTCCCTCATTCCCTCGCACCCTCCCACTCCCTCCCTCATCTCCCTCCTCCCTGCCCCCTCCAAGTCCACCAATAG
>JAQQSO010008153.1:0-10162 GCA_028658305.1 Pachyuromys duprasi
GGGGCTTGTATAGAATTTCTTAGTGGGTGGAGCTTTTCAGGGCAGAGATTTCCAGAGTGAGGACTGGTGGGATTTCAATACCTGTTCAGGTATTGATGGCTTTTTTTTTTCTTTCATTCGTTTTGCCATGCATCAAGTTAGGATGTGAGGGTATTCCCAGATACAAGTGGCGTTAGCTGAGGCACCATGTCTGTGGGGCTGCTTGGGGAGGCTGGAAGTGCTGCGCCTTGGTCAGCTCCGGTGAGGGCAGCAGGTAGGACAGCTCCTTCAATGGCTGCAGGATGAGGCGTCGCTGTGCTGACCGCTGCCGCTGTTCTGACCGCTGCTGCCATTTGTATCTTACCGCAGAGGAAGGAGGGGCACTGCTTTCACAGCTCTTGTGGCACAGTGCTGTTCAGGGACTACAGTCTCACCTGCCGACCTCATTGCAAATCGAACCCTCATTTTCAGCTTATTTTTATCATAGTGCTCCACCTCACAAAGGCACGGCCATGAGGGCAGGCTCAGTTGAAGGTGCACAGCTCAGAATAGATAAATATTGGATGAATGACTGGCCCTCCATGAGGAGTGAATAAGTGTAGCTTTCTGTTTGTTCGTTTGTTTGTTCACTTTGCTACTTTGTGAGGTTTCTTCATGGGTTCTTAATTTAACTATCTCCTAAGGCTATCTTCTCAGGCTCGGCTCAGCTCCTCCTGGCTGAACTGTCTTCTCTTCTCACTCTGCTAGCTCAATCTACTTTCAGCTGTGTCGTATTTTCACTCTGCTCAATCTCTTCTCTTCTCTAGTCCTACTCAGTCTTCTTTCTGCACTGTCTTCTCTGACCCTATGCTGTGGTTCTCCTCCTGCCTAGGGGAATGTCTCCCATGAGCCCACAAAATTAGGAGGGGCACGAGATGAGAAGCATGCCTGGAATGGCTGTTGAGCACTGTATAGGGATCACACACCCCGGGAACCGCTGCAGCGAGCTGGTTCAAATTTAATTTCAGAGAACAAAGGCTATATACCCCTTGGGGAGTTGGTGGGGAGCTCCAAAGACAGGTGTACATAATTGGTTGGAACTAGGCACTTTAAGAATGTTTGATCTGCATTAAACAGTACTTTCTTATCATATGAATGGAAACACGGTACCTATTATCACATAGGTGAGGGGAGAGCTATGTCAGGGAGTTGTGTCAGAGGCCATACATCAAATGTGGTTAGGGGCCTCTGTGTCTAAAAACCCTCTCCGGGTATAGTCAGGCAGATATCAGGAGGCCCTACTGAGGGCTGAGCTCAGAATGGCTATCTGCCTGACTTCACCTGGAGAGGGTCTTTGGACACAGATATCCCTAACCACATTCCCCCCTTTCCATGATCATTTGAAGACCCAATCTCGGGCCTTCCAGATATGACCCTTGGTATCCTACAGATTTACCTTTCCATAATGGGATCTGAGTAGCATTACTGTATTGCTCCCAAACATTTCTTCATGAGAGCCATCAAGCGATTTAAAATACAAGGCCCAAAGGTAAAAATCAAAATGAGTAGCGCTCCCTTCAGGGTGGCTATAGGGGTAGTAAGCCAAGGAGAACTTTATAGCAGAATTTAAACCATCCTCTGGAACCTTTTCTCTCTAGGATCTCTCCAAGCTGCAATAGTAGTTCCTACTCCAGGAAAGCTGATCCCCAAGATAATAGCTAATGTCATGGAGCCCCTTTTGACTTAGCATTTCAGCCTGCAAGGTGGGATTTTGGGCCGAGGGTCGCATCTTCTGAAATTGATTCAGTGCTGACAGTAGGACCGTTGGTGTCAGGGGCTAGGAAGACTGACATGCCAGTCAGAGGCTGGGCAATGGGGCAGTCCTCAGAAGCAATTGGTTAGTTGATCCACCTGAAGAGGCAGGGAACAATCATGTCAGCTTCTAGCCTAGTCCGGATTTCAGCTTGCAGTCCATAGCGGGTCCCAGAATAGAGTCAAACAGGTGAAAATCTGCTGAAACAAATTCAGGCTAGAGACAGAAGTTAAAATTTGTCTATTAAATGGGAAAAGTGAGGAATCCCAAGAATAGGAGGAAAACTCATCTAGGGTCAGTTTGAGCTCTTCCAGATCTCATTTTTTGTTTGTTTGTTTCCTTAAGCTTACTTGAATTTTTGGTTTACAAAAGGAAATATATTTAAAAAAAAAACTCAGAAAAGTAACATCAGCAAATCTCATATAAACAATTCTGTGAGTAACAGGTAAAACTACATCCAACATAACGAGCATCAGTTCTTCTTAGCTATTTGTTTTGTTTTGTAACCTTTATAAATAATTTAGGTGTGTCCACAGTCTGAAACTCTAACACTTTTTCTGTGGGCACAGCTGTTGGTAATCAGCCACCAATGCAGCTTGGCTACTTTTTGTACACTCAGCATCTACTTTTAGCCCTCATCCCCACATCACACTAGAAAGTTAGGCAGCAATACATTGACGGCTTTATTGCTAAACCCTGGATTTTTGGGCTTTCCTTAACAAAGCAACTAGAAGGAATATGTTTAAGATATTCCTGTGTCAAAGTCTACCTCAGAAATGGCAGATATTAAGAATACCATAGTAAAAGCTATGGCTTTTGGGTCAGATATACACATTAAACAGGTGTTTTTAGCATGATTAGAAGCACCATCTCTAGAAGACAACCAAAGGAAATTAAAATATCAAGCCTGTGACTGAATAACAAGCAGTCAGTGCTCCATCAACCTATCTGAACTCTATTGATCAATGTCAAAACTCTGAACTCCTGAAATCTTATAACAACATAAGCACAACAGTAGCAAAGAGGAGGAAGAAATCTAAAATATTTCCCATTTTCAATGAGCCTTAAATCATTTTTCTATATCGTTACAACTCATATTCATATACCTTAAAACACCTACTTAGACTCTCCGATCTTTCTTGCATTTATCAACCCTGCAACATTTTCCCAGACCATCAAACAATATTCTCTAGATTCTCACAACCTAAACTCCTATATCCTCAGACCCTACATAAAATCCACATCTTTCTATGTAGCTATTCACCATAAGATATGGGCAATTAACATGAAGCCTGTGAGCAAGGCAAATCTGTTTGCCTTTCTAAATAGAAGATCTAGTACCTAGATCTAACTAGCTAATGAACTGACCAATGAGCTAACAGTGGATCTAACTGTTTGCACTTTAGCTGCAAAGCTACCATTAGCTTAGCCTAGCTGTCAGTGTGATCAGAGACCTGAGAAGGATAAATTATAAGCGAAATAAATGTACCAATCAAAATGACAGAGATGACTAGTTAGTCTATCACCAGGCAGTTGCTCCTGGCTCCTGTGATCTCACGGCATCATGAGCAGAGGTGGTCCAGCCAGGCACAGAAGATGAGAGACTGCTTCGGTGGCAAAAGGAACAAGAGAGATTGACCTCACTTCACATCCCCACAATGTGAAACAATGACCCACAAGGTGTTCACAGCTTTGTCCACAGTTTACACTGGGCCCTAGCAGTGGGCCAGTTGGGGCAGCCTTGCCTAGTGGTTAGCATACCACAATCCAGAGTCGCAGTCATCTGTTGTTGTGCCCAAATCTTCTCAGAGACCTTGAGGGAGCTACTGCCAGGATTTGGGACTCTCTGTCATAAGCTTACACATGTTAAAATGCCATATTCATCAGATCTCTGACAAGCTTTGAGGGCCAGCATGCCTGAGTTACTTTTTGTCTATCTTTGTCATCTGCTCTAAACTGCATCCTATAAAACAGAATGCTATAAGCTCTAATTCTGGCATATTCCTTAGATGCATGTTTTAGAACTATATTTCAAGAAGATCTACATAGGCAAACTTCATAGTTAACCATCCAAGGCTTAACCTTAAAAAAACCTAAAAACAAAGAGACTAGACAAAGCTCAATCTTGTACTCAACTGCAGTCTGTAGCATAACTTTAAATATCTTTCTGAACTAAAGATCAAAGCAAAACTTTCAATTGGATACAGTTCATAGAGGGGCTAGCAAATCTTGCTGGTCCTACCACTTTGCATTAAAACTTATTAACAGCAAAAAGCTTAAAGGACAAAAGTTGCACTTAGCACTAAACAGGGAACTGAACACAGCTGGTAGCCCTAAACAATGGCAGCAAAACCATGGCTCCACCCTCTTTATCTCTGAACCAACATGGTGGCTAGCCACATGTAACTGAACACAGCTGGCAGCCCTAAACAAAGATAGTGACAAAACCTTGGCTCCACCCTCTACCCTTGAACCAAATGGCAGCTAGCCACCTGTTGCCACAGGCTGTGGCTGACAATATAAAACGTAGCCATTAGGTTCAGCTGATGCCATTGCTACCTCCCATGATACAGCAAGCTCTGTGGAACATTCACAATTTCCCATAACCAAAAGTTCTAACATTGTAATCAAATAAGTTTTAGAACCAACTACATAACAATACAGAACAATTTTAAACTATTCTGGGCACACCAAACCTATCGGCCAGAAATCTTCCCACTTTAAAGAGCATAAAAAACCATTTTGTATTAAAGAATCAACAGCCCTTTAAATGAAGAACAACATATTTTACAGTTCTTTCTCAAATCATATTTGCAGGTATGAAGAACCAAAGCAAATACAGTTCATATTCCCTCTGGCTTTCCATACATACACTGACCTTCCATAACATTCTATATACCTTTAGGTTAGCTTTTCCTAGCTCCGTTTTTCTGGTTTAACCAGACATTCTTACTTTATTCTTTTCTTTAACATACAGGTCTCTTGCTTTCTATCTTGCTTTTCAAACAGCATAAAAATTCCCATCAAAATCCTTTCCATCCTGACATGATAGTACTGGAGCCCAGCGTGGGCTTATTCCATGATTTATTTTTTATAGGCAAAGCAAAAAGTCAGATCAATACAAAAAGAAGTTCTGGAACTGCCTAACTCCTTTTCTAAAATTACTTTCCTGTAGTAGACGTCATACAAACAAGGTTTAAGGAACTTGGAACAAGTTTTAAGGAACTTGGTGAAACTTTCTCTTTTCACTGTCCCAAGGTGAAGATCAGGGTGAAAAGATGTTTTTTGATAAACAAAGCAGCTTAACAAACAAGCAGCTCTCCACATGATACACTCTAAAAACTGCAATATTTTCAATTGGCTCAAACAGTATGGCTTGGTTTCATTTGGTAAAATTAATAAAATAAATGCCAAAGTTTTTTGTCCTCCCCCAAACAATTGAGAAACTTTTCCAAGCTTTTTATTAGACTTCCCAAGATTATTGTTTAAAATACCTGATAAACTTTAAAATGTTTCATAGTCTTAAACATTTTAAACATTCTCCAAAACCTGTTTTTGCAATATCAAAATAAAGTACCCTTTTTAGGAGTGAAATCACAAAGCATAAGCATAATTTTAAAAGTCAAAACCAGATTTTAAAACCAAAATTCACCAGTGCAAAAAATCCAATCTCTAAAACCAATACCAATTTAAAATGAGACTTGTCTTCTTAGTCTAAAAGGAAATAGAGTGATAAACAAAATTTGTTTCGACTAAGAGGTTCTGTAATCTTTTTTTCTTTCCTTGACCCTCACCACATGGCAATCTCAAGATGGGGGAGTCACACCACATTCCACGTGGCAATCTAAATTGTTGCTATTTAAACACATGCATTTATAGACCTTATAAACACATAGGTACACATATATGTCCTAAACAAGAGTTTGAATTTAACCTTTAAACATATCCAATAACTCTTAATCTACAACCAAGACAAACAGAGCATATTAACCATTTAAGATCAGTCAAAAACAAATATATGATGGCCACACATACATTGAAACAGACAAAACTGTTCTTACTCGATCTAAAACCAGTGGTGCCATTCCACATCCACCAAAACTGACAGTGTTGGTATAATGTTCCTTTGGAATGTAAACACCTTACCCTTGTTCATTCAGATGCTGATTTCTCCTCCCACCCCCTCTGGTTTCAATCAGGATATTGTACTGTGATACTTATTCTAAGCACCCTGTCTCAACTCTGTAAATAAGCCAAAATAAAGCAACTAGACACAATGTTGAGCTGGAAGGATCCAGAGGACAGGAAAGAGTAGGAGGAGAAAGGGCGAGGGGAGGGCTTGAAGGCAGAGCTGAGAGGACAGATCTGGGAACAGCATGGAGAGAATGAACCAGACCTAAGATTTCACAAAAAGCAAGTATAATGGGTGAATCTAAATGTTAGGAAACTATGAGGGCTTGGAGGTTTAGGAGGGAGTAGCTATTCCCCAGCATTGTGTTCTAGGTTAACTAAATAAACCCAGTCTCTGTGTGGTGATTTGGTTCTACAGCTGTTTAGGATTAACAGCAAGCTTTACCAAACAAAGATATTTCAATAGAAAATATTAATTGCTACCTACAACATGGCAGGTAGGATTCCTCATCTGCCCCAGGGCCAGGGACTTTTCCTCTTGACCCCCACAGCTGTGACTCTCAAGTGCGTCCACTCAGTCACGTCCCACCACTCCTACAAGTACAGACACCTCAAGGCCTTTCAGAACAGAAAACAGAAAGTAGACACAAACATAAATACTACACAGAGACACTGAGACAAAAAACACCAGCTGGCCAAGAGCAGTCCTGGACAATTTCATTTACATCTCTACCTCGTATTCTTCCCGACCCCAGAGCACATGCTGGTCTGCTACTGGCAGAAGCAGGGCATGCAGGTGGAATTCCAAGAAACAGGAAGGATTAGAGGAGATCTGTCCCATAGTGTCTGTCAGTCCAAGTCTTGTCCGAAGAAATGAGAACAGTCACCACAGACAGCCAGAAACACAAAGACAAAACAACAGATTCTGCCAGGCAAGGGGTAAGATTAGGAAACCAGTACATTGGCAGCACTTCCTGTCTCTGTGGGAGCAACCCACTTTCTAGGCCTATCAAACAGATTTGGGACCCTGTGTCCCTCACAGTGCTATTGGGGAGCACTGCCCCACCAGGATCTGGGACGTCTCCCGAGATCCCCATGGCCTCGGTCAGCTGGTGTGCTATGATGAGACCAATCCTTGGCCACTCACTGTGTACCACCTTGAGATCTCAGAAATACACAGAATGACAGAACAGAGACACAGAACTTGGCCAAGACAAAAGACCTTACCTGGGGTTCTGATCCTCAGGCTTGGGAGTCCTGGGAGGTCTTGGGGATCCCAGACGAGCCCCCAAGTATGTTGTGCCTGAAACAAATACCCCAAAAGACCACCACCAGGAGTTGAGTCTGCTGCAAAAACATGAGGATCTTTTTATTACAAATTATAATAAGCTGCAGCTTGGGCTCACACACTCTCACCACCAAAGTGGTGGTAGCTGAGAGCCTTGTGCTCTGGTTAGCTGGGTGATTTAAAGATTCCAGTCCTTTCCAGCATGCCCAAAGCCGAAGGATTCCTGCCTGGCAAGCATCTATTGGTTTAAACACAAAAGGGATGCTGCATTTTTAATTAACTGGCTATAAGAAGGCCCCAAACCATTGATAGTCTGGTGTCTCTCCCTAGGGGGAATGGGCCTGTTTCCTAGCAACTATATCTCTGGTGGGCAGGCAAGAATGGAGTGAGGCTACTTCTTCCCCTCAGGGCATTAAGGCCGGAAATATTTCCAGCCTTACCTTGGTTCAGGCTTGTGCTCTAAACTTTAAAATAAAAGCTGCTGATTTTTAATCTTTGGTCTCTCAGGATCCTCCATTTTCCTGATTTCTTTTTTTATAATAAAGACAGGGGAATTTCAAGGGCTGGTAGACTGTTCTATATGTTGAGACTCTAGCTGGTCTTAGACCAGCTTCTCAAGTGCATGAAAAAAAAAAATAGTTAATGGCCACTGATCTACCCACACAGGCTTGTTAACTGATCGTTTTAAAGGTAGGACCATTGGTATAATTTCAGCCCTTGTAAGTTTAGAAACTCGTTCCCTGTTGTGTCCTGCTTTTGGACAAACGGCACAGTCTGTGGTTGTTCTTGTTGACATTTTTCAATACCTTCCACAAAAGATTCTTCCATCTCACCCTTTAATTTAGAGATTGTCTGGTATTGAGGGAATAGTAATCTGACTTCCCCACTGATGTAATAAACCTTGTCTCCATAAACTTATGGCCGTGTCTGTCCCATAGGTCTTCAACTTTCTCATTTGACCTTCTGACCTCATTTGATCTCACACATTTAAGCCATGGCACACTTTGTTTTATCTGAGATAACTTTCCAATTCCTAGAAACTGGGTATAAGCCTTCTGAAGTGGTCGTTCTGAATTCCAAGACTTTTTGTGGAATAATAGTTACACCCGCTCCTGTATCCACCAAGCCTTCTATTTCAACATTATTCAGTGTTGAAATTTTGAGTGTGGCTTCTGATCATTAACAACTATTTGTCAAAATATACGTTTTCCTGTAATTCCAAGACCTCCTGATATTTTTACTGGAGCAGCTTTGCATTGGATGTAGGGAAACAGTAGCAGCTGAGCAATCCTATTACCTGTGTTAAGTTCCATATCTCTTTTTACATAAACCATTATTTTAATTTCTCCTTTAAAATCTTCATCTATAATTCTTGGATGCACAATGGATTCTGGGAAAGTTAAACTGTTCTTTCCCAAGACAATCCCTATTGTCCCTGAGGGCTGAAGACCTGAAACTTCCGTGATTATTTTATATCATTGACCTTTGGGGGATAGTGTAAGATGTTTTCTATGGCCAATTCTAGAGAAGCACTGCCTCAAGTACCTTGCATTACTTAGTTGAGGTTTTTTGTCTGCTACAAGAAATTGCCTTGGATCGCTCTCTTGGACCTATACTCACTGGCTCAGTGGCGACCCCTGCCATGCCACCTGCACATTCCTGGAAGCCTAGGCATTCTTTCTGGTTTGTATTTAGAAAAACCATCACCCTTAGAAATGCCTTGTTCACAATTTTGTTTCAAATACCCACATTTTCCACAATTAAATCACCAGCTCAGCCTGGAGAGAGAGGTAGGTGGGGAGGTCACAGCCGGTGCTTGGAAGAGTCCAGGGCCTTCAGATCCAAGAATCCAGGGTTCAGAGTCCTCAGCTCCATTGTCCTAGCTCCTCAGGTCCTCAAGTGATGCCATTGGCCTCTGCAGGTACAGGAGCAGCAACAGCTGATGGCTAGAAGCAGGAGGAAACGAACCCAGGCTGGAAGGTGGAGCCTGCTAAGCTGCCTGTCCCTGCTGGATGTGAGTGGGGCCCAGGACAAGGCACAGAAGGAGGGGCTGGAGGGGTTAGGGTGCTGCCATTGGTGCAGGGCAAGAGGCTGTGTGGGTTGGAGCCTAGGATGGGAGCAAAGCTGTGGGGAGAGTCTGAGGACAGGGACAGGGTGGGGACAGCTACATTATCAAGGTGTGTGTTGCCAGTGCTGGGAAGGGCAATGTTCTGGGTCAAAGAAAGAAATGGGAAGAACCAGGGCAGGAGCCGGAGGAGTCAAGATGGTTGGGCAGGGCTTGATGAATATGCAGGAGTCTCAGTATCATGCCAACCTTGACGTGCCAGAGCTTCACCCAGGCACCATGGTGCATCCACAAGGTCCTGGAACACGATTTCCACACCTATGAAGACTTCTCCAAACACACAAGTATACAAAGATGGCAGCTATGCCGGCACATATTGAAGGAGGGTCTTTCACAGTGTGTATTCAGAGGCTGATTTCTGTGCCCTGAGATCTGGTTACAATGTTGGGATCCATAAGCAGGCATTTCTACAGCCAGCCTTAGGGGTCCTGACAAACAGCTACCCCGAAGACCACCCACTGATCACCTGGAACCACCTGTGCATGCTCTGGGTCACCTTATAAGAACTCGTAGAGCTCCTCCCTCTCTCTCTCTCTTCCACCTTGTCCGGAGACTGTCTCTGCGACCCCTTCCCCCTTCCCTTTCCCTAATAAACCTCCCCATGGAACCGGTCGTGTGGCGTAATTTGTGAACCCGCCGTGCAACCTTTATTCTGCATGATTTCTAACATAAAGTCCTGTACAGAGGCATTGTAGTAATCTTGTAATGCCACCTCCTGTATCGTGGTGGTGTAAAGAATGCTCCCCAATTATCTTTGTTTGGTTAATGAAAAGCTGACCAGTCAATGACTGGGAAGGCTGGACTTCTGATCCCAGTCAGGGGTCCCAGAGAGAAGGACAGAGAAAAC
>JAQQSO010008154.1:0-10162 GCA_028658305.1 Pachyuromys duprasi
CTGATACATCGCTACATTGACCCCCCCCCATAGGTCCTCTTTGGCATGCTCCTGTTCTGTTGCTTGTTTTCTCCTCCGCTCAATGTCCATCCCATTTGTTCATTCAAACAAGCATTGATCATACCAACCTGGGTCCTCCTTCTTGTATATCCTCTCTGGGTGCGTAGATTTCAGCTTGAACTTCCTATCCTATAGGTTTGTATAAGTGAGTATATACCATATGTTTCTTTCTGCTTGTTGGGTTGTATTCCTTTTGAATTTGTGTCTCTTTCAGTTGTCTTACTGCTCTAGCTAAAACTTGAAAAGATGTGGTGACAGCAGACAGCCTTGTGTTGTTCCTGATTTTAGTAGAATTGCTTTGTGTTTATCTCCAGATAATTTGATGTTGGTGATAGGCTTGCTGTGAATTGCCTTTATTATAATTAGGTATGCTCTTGTATCCCTAATCTCTCCAGGACTTTCATCATGAATAAGGGTTGCATTTTGTCCAAGATGTTTTATGCATCTAATGAGATGGTCATGTGGGGTTTTTTCCTTTCATTTTGTTTATGTTGTGGATTACTGATTTTCATATACTGAACTATCCCTGCATTTCTAGGATGAAGCCTAGTTGATCATGGTGGATGATCTCTTTGTTGTGTTCTTGTATTTGGTTTGGGAATATTTTATTGAGTAAAAATACCTATGTTCATAAGGAAAAGTGGTCTGTAAGTCTTTTTCTTTGGTGAATCATTACATGGTTTAGGCATCAGAGTATTTGTGATCTCCTAAAATGAATTGGAAATCATTTCTTCTGTTCCTATTTTTTGGAATAATTTGAGAGTACTGGAATTGACTTTCATTTGAAAGTCTAGAGTTCTGCATTAAAACCATCTGATCCTGCCTTTTTTTAAATCTGACCTTGATTCAATTTTGGTAAATGATACCTATTGAGAAAATTATTCATTTCTTTTAGATTTTCCAATTTGGTAGAGTACATGTTTTTAAAGTATGTCCTTATGATTCCCTGGATATTCTCATTGTCTGTTATTATGTCACCCTTTTCAATTCTAATTTCATTAATTAGTATCTATTATCTACATCTTTTAATTAATTTAGATAAGGGTTTGTATATATTAAAAATTGTGTTGCTTTTTTTTCAAAATACCAACTCTTCATTTATTCTTTGTATTGTTTTTGTGTTTCTATTTTATTGATTTGAGCCTTGTGTTTGATTACGTCTTGCTGTCTATTTCTGTGAGGTGTGGTTTCTTTTTTTTTTTCTTTCTTTTTTCTAGAGCTCTTCAAATTTACTGTTAAGTTCTTAGTATGAGATTTCTTCAATTGTTTTGTATAGGCACTTAGTACTTTGATTTTGCCTCTTAGATCAGCCTTCATTGTATCCTACAAGATTGGGTGTGTTGCATATTCAGTTTCATTCAATTCCAGAAAGGCTTTAATTTCTTTCTTAATTTTTGTCGTGACCTGTTTTTCATTCATGAGAAAGTTGTTCTGTTTCCATGAGTTTGTGAGCTTTCTGTTGTTTCTGTTGTTGTTGCTATCTAGCTTTAATATGTGGTGGTCAGATAGGATGCAAAGTGTTACTTCAATTTTCTTGTATCTGTTGAGACTTGCTTTGTGTATAAGGTCAATTTTGGAGAAAGTTCCAGAAGGTATAGAGTAGAAAGTATATTCTTTCATGGTGAAATGTTCTGTAGGTTTATAACCTCTTTTATGACCAGTATTTCTCTGTATAGTTTTGGTCTGGATGACCTGTCCATTGGTGAGAATGGGATTTTGAAGTCTTGCACTATCAGTATATGGGGGTCACTATGTGACATAAGCTGTTTAAGTAGTGTTTCTTTTACAAATCTGGGTGCCCTAGTATTAGGGACATCAATGATAAGAAATGAAATTAATCTTGTTGGATTTTTCTCTTGGTAAGTATGTAGTGTGTTTTGATTAGTTTTGTTTCGAAGTCTATTTTGCTAGATATTAAAATGACTATAACAACTTGCTTCTTAGGTCCATTAACTTGGAATGTCTTTTCCCAATCTTTAACTTGAGGTACTATCTATCATTCATGTTGAAGTGTGTTTCTTGGATGCAACAGATGGTTGGATTCTGTTTTCATAACCATTCCATAGTCTGTTTTTTGTTGTTGGGAATCTGATGCCATCGATATTGAGAGATATCAATGACTAATGAGAGTTGGTCCTGTTATTTTGATGGTTTTGGTGGTGATGGTTGTAATGGTGGTAGTGGAGGTGTGTGCGTGCATGCGTGTGTGTGTGTGTGTGTGTGTGTGTGTGTGTGTGTGTGTATGCTTCCTTTGGCGATTTTGCTGAGATTATTTATTTACTGTGTTTTCATGGATATAGTTAACCTCTTTTGGTTGGAGTTTGTATTTTTGTTTTGTTTATTTTTCAAGCCCCTTCTGTATGGCTCAATTTGTAGACATTGTTTAAATTTGACTTCATCATGAAATATCTTCTTGAAAGTTTTGCTGGGTATAGTAGTAGTATGCCTAGCATCTGTGGCCCCTTTGTGTCTGCAGTATATCTGTCCAGGCCCTTCTAGCTTTTAGAGTTTCCATTGAGAATTTAGGTATAATTCTAGAGGATCTACATTCTCATTTATTATTTATTTTCACAATTTATTCATTATATATCCCAATTGAAGCTCCTTCCTTTCTCCTAGTCCACTGAAAGGGGGCATTCTCCTCATCTGTCCATAGCTTATCAAGTCTCATCAGGACTGTCTGGATCCTCTTCCTCCTTGACCTTGTAAGGCCACATTGCCAGCGGCAAGTGATCAAAAAGCAGACAACCAAGTTCATGACAGAGGCACCTCACTGCTCACATAGAGACTGAGCCGCCAGTTGGCTACATCTGAGCAGGGGATTTAGGTCCTTTCCATGCATGGTCCTTGGCTGGTGCATCAGTCTCTGCAGGATCCACCCTGGGCTCAGATATTTTGGCATTTTTATTTCCTTGTGGGGCTCCTGTCTTCCCATATCCTTCTATCCGTCCCTCTTCTTCCATATGACAGACTCCCTGTAATCTGCTCAAAGTTTGGCAGTGAGTCTCAGCATCTACTTCAATCCCCTGTTAGGTAGAATCTTTCAAAAGAGGACCCTCTATAGAAGGCTTCCATGCCATCCCCTCTCTCCCACTGCTTCTGGTGTCTAGCTTGTTTGCCATTCTGAATGGGATTTAAGCATTCTCCCTAAGGTCCTCCTTAGTGTTTAGCTTCTTTAGTCTTTATATTTTAGTATGGCTATCCTATATAATATGGCTAATAACCCTTTAAGTGAGTATATATCATTCCTGTCTGTGTCTAGGCTGCCTCACTCAACATGATCTTTTCTAGTTCCATCCATTTGCTTGAAAATTTCATGATTTCCTTGTTTTTAATAGCTGAGTAGTATTCCATTGTGTAAATGTATCACACTTTCTGAATCCATTCCTCTGTTGAGGGACAACTAGGTTGTTTCCAGATATCTATTATTCTTAAGTTTGTTATTTTCATAGTGTTCCACATTTCTTGGATGTTTTGTCTCAGGAAGTTTTTAGTTGTAACATTTTCTTTGACTGATATATCCATTTCTTATATTATACTTTTAATGCCTAAACTTTTATCTCCATATCTTTTACTCTTTTGGTGAAGTTTTTCCCTGTAGTTCCTGTTCTAATGCCTAAATTTGTTATTTCCAGAATACCCGCAATTTGGGTTTTCTTTATTGATTCTATTTCCAACTTCATGTCTTGGACAGCTTTATTTATTTTCTCATTTTTTGTGTGTTTTTCTGTATTTCTTTAATGAATTTATTAGTTTCTTCTTCGAAGACCTCTGTCATGTTAATAAAGGCTCCTTTACTGTCTTTTTCTTGTGCTTCAGCTATGTTGGAATATTCAGGGCATGCTGTGCTAGAATAGCTGGGCTCTAGTGGAGATATGTTACCCTGGCTATTTTTTATTAAGTATTTATGCTGGCATCTTGTCACATGGGTTTAGGATGATTATAGGTCTACGTGCTGATTTCTGGATTCGCCTTTGTTTTTTCCTTCGTTTCTGATTCCTCTCTGGATTTTTGGAGAGTATGATGGCTAGGTACTGCCTGTTTTCCTGGTGTGTTTACTTGGTGTGTTCATAGGCAATTCCTCCTGGTTCCTGGAAGGTGGGATATTGGGATGTGTTGGGGGAAGAAATGTTAGAGGAAAAGATCCTTGTCATTCTTTCAGGGTGGGGTCAGAGAGGGAAGGGAGACCACAGCAGGTTTCCGGTACAGAGCTGGATATGAGGCTGGAGGGGTTGGATCTCAGGAATAGTAGGAGAGGTGTGAGTCTGTGTTCAGCCTACTTATGACCCTGGAACAAGTGGCCTTTAGGTTAACAGAGAACTGCCTGCTGGAATTGTTATCTGGGACATGGACATAAGTAGGGGGAAGAAGGTTTGGAGAGGAAGGCTTGTGGGATCCACAGGAAATGTGGGCAGGGGTGAAAGAAGGCTGCAGCTGGCGGACTATTGTAGCACTAGCTAAGATACTGGGATATTGGGTCTCGAGAAACAGAGAGGGGAGAAAGGAGAAGGTATGTGGCCTCTCTGCCTGGTTTGTAGCAGGCATGGTCTGTAATTTAACAAGTGGTGTCTGGTAGAGTTGCAGGCTGGGATATAAGGATGAGTGGGGAAGGGGGCTATACGGGAATGTTCAGTGGGATCTGCAGGAGATGTTGGCAGTGGGAGAGAAGGTTGCAGCTGGTGTTTTATTATAATACTAAGGACAAGACTGGAGAATTGAGTCTGGGGGGAACACACACAGCCATACCTATCTTTCTGAGAACAGATATATATTCTCAACATACATGTGCCATGCCCATTTGAAATGCTTCTTTCAACGATACGCTATCATTTTTTATTGGATTATTTCTGGCCAAGGGTTATTTTAAACAGCAATTTAAGTTTGCCAATTGACTTTTTCCAGGAAATTCTGTGATCATAGCCTAAATTCCACCATCTAGAAACAATTGGCCTTACAGAATGGCAGAGTCCTCACAGAAAACCTAATTAAGGTGCCAGCATTCTGTGAGTTAGGACCATTGCCTAGGGATACTATGTACATTTTACTAGTAGCCAATATATGTTACTTCTATAATTGCCATACTACATATAAGGAGAGTCACTTAGTAGGTGATCTGGAGCTCCTTTCAGTCTTGTGACCAGAGCAGCTCTGTTTTTAGAAGTCTTGGTTCCAAAGGAAAAAAAATAATGTCCACAAAACAGTGACAAACATCCTCATTAAGTTGGAAATTACAGTTTCTCCGCAACAAACTATTGAATACCTTGGCAGAAAATGAAGTCCTCCTCCTACTGAGGTTATTTATATCAATTAACAGATAAAAACTGGAATGTTTCTATCAATAAAACAGAAAGGTAGCTAAGGCTGAAATAGTCAGGAAATATGTCTGGAACTCAGAGGATTGCCTGAAGCATCAATTTCTAAAAATCAAACTCAATAAAGGCAAAGACAATTGAACAGAGAAAGAACTACAAAGAACCCATGTCCTTAGTAGTAAACGTTTCCTTCTGGTATGGTGGAGCTGACATGTTCCCAGAGGCCCATCTTCCCAGCTGGTGGCACTATTTTGGGAAATATAAAAATGTCAAAGAGCAGGATTGAGTAGGAGAAAGTAGGTATGGGAGGATCAGCCTTTACTGAGTATCATGTTCCAAGCTTTTCTCTGCCTCTCACTGCTTCCTTGTTTACTATGCATTGAGCATCTTTCTTCCACTGTGTCTTTCTGCTGTGACTTTCTGCCTTATTGCAAACCTATAAACAGCAAGCCCTGCCAACATAGACTCAGGCCTCTAGAATCATCAGCTAAATAAATATTTCTTCCTTTCAAGTATTCTGCTGAAGTGTATGTCATAGCAACAAAAACAAAAACACAACAAACAAAAAACAAACAAAAACTTGGCTAATATAGCCTTAACCCTCCAGAGAAAGAATCCCAGTTATACCAGGTGCTGGATGAAAGCAAAAAGAACTAAAACATGTGACACAGAAGAAACTATCCTAAAGCTAGGTGCAAGAACTAACACAAAAGCATCTGTGCACTTTGATGTTGAATACATTAGCTATACATCTGTACGTATAATCATTTTTATGTATTGGCCTTCTACTTTTCACCTTCCCTCATTTTCCTTGGGTATAAATTGGTTCCTAAGGCTAGGTTTCTCCTCATAGCCCAAATGAATACCCATGGCTAAGGAAGAAGAAGTCTATCACTTGCAGGTACTGGACTCTAAGCTAGGTGGAGTGAATAATGGACATTTTCACCCCTTTGGCCATAAAATGACACTTTTACTCAGTTATTGTTTTATGCACATTACATAAAGACATAGATGTGGGAAGCCATAAGGTGGACTTATCTGTTTGCCTTCAGATAAAGTGTCTCCCTAATCAACATCCAGAATGGAAACCCTGCTAGGAGATAGAAGCAGGATTAGGTACCAACAAAGCTAGAATCAGATAGGAGGAAACTTAAAAAAAAAAAAAACAGAGATGGTTTATGAGGAAAGAGCCAGGGCTGCAACTTTAGTAAAGCTGTCATGCAGAATCATACTTTTGACAACAGAGTAATGAGGAAAATATTCAGCCTAGATGGAAGATTTAGACTTCTCTTCCAAATCAACTATACTTGACATTCTGAACTAGAAAGATCTGCCCCTGGAGAATTCATGGTGCACATGGGGAGCCAAAGGAGCCTTGCACAAAGTATGGTGATCCTACAGAAGTGTCATGGCAGATGGAGAAAGAATGGGTTTAGAGCCAAGTGGTTCTGGATTGTAATTAAAATCAATCACTCCATAATTGTTTCCCCCACTTGCCTGCAGTTTGACTTTGAGTTCAGTGTTGTGTGAGTTCAAAGCAAGTTTTGGATATAAATACTGTTTGACTTCTGGCTTATGAAATTAACATATGGTTAAGAGTTGACCTGATGGGTGGTGGCAATGAGAGGAAAGCCTTAGCATGAAAGGGATCTTTCTCTTCAATGCCAGGCACTGGAGTACTAAGGTGGGATGATGGAGCCCTGGAAGTGAATCTGAGAGAGCCTACAGGTCAGATGTGAGCTAAGAGGCTGGATCAAAACAACAAGAACTAATGAAGAGAATTTCAGAGGCAAAGTTAGCTGCACTTAAAAATAAGTATAGCCTTAGGTTATGCACCAATGGTGCTATTTAGTGATATAAAAGTCACAGAAAATGACAGATCAAACACTAGAAGGGGGGTGGATAATGATTCCACTGTTGTGAAGGCAGACCAGACTACAGGAAAAACATTGAGCCACACAGTCAGCAGGGAAAATCATGCTCACTTGTTCGGTCCAGCAGAAAATGAAATTGCTTAATGAACCTTAAACACTGGGCAGCTGCTGGCCTGCAACATTCCTTGCTCTGTGGTGGACACTGGATCTGTTGCTGGAAGATGCTTGAGCACTGAGGTTGTACTTTCAGAAGAAGTTATTAGCTCCCGGAGTATCTGGCCTATCCTTAAGAAGGCCTGAACTGAAGGAATTTTAAGCTCCCTTTCACATAGGCTAGGCACATACACACTGTGTTGTTTGCAAAGACTCCACTACAAAGTCACAGCACTGTCATGGATTTCTCCCAATTCAAACAACTTGTGACTTCCTACTGTTTGCCCAGGCCCGGATCCCTGCAGGGATGGGGGAGGACTTAAAAGAAAGCCATTGAATTCAAGGAGAACACTGTCCAGAAGGAAAATGTGACAAGTACTTAAATATGTATTAAGAAAATGTAGAAAATGACTCTATCACTACAGACAGGGAGAGATGAGATTATTATTCCATGAGCTCCTGGTACAGCTTGGACTGCCTGGAACAGCCTTTGGCAGACTCAGCCTGAAAGGCTGTTTGCTTTGTTTTGAATATAATTTGTCTTTCTGTACTTAGTTGGCAATCAGCATTGTCCCAGGATGTTCCAGCATTATCCGGCTCTTAACAAGATCTTAAACTGATGCTTGGGGATCCATTCATCAAAGTAAGCACCACACCAAAACTCCACCACAGGGAGCATGAAGCCTGCTTTTCCCTTTCTTTCACTCATTGTGATGGCTCAGGATTCACATCCCAGACTTTCAGAGAATGTTTGGATTCCATGAACCTACCAATGTCATATTGCAAGCTACCTATTCTTACCTTCAGCTATGACTGCTTCCAGACACAAAGCCCAGAAAGCCAGAGACCTATATCCATCATCAGTGTATTTAAAGTAGAGAGAAGCTGATAGCACAAATTTCAGACACAGTCTGATTGGTGGTCTGTCATTCTTTCAATCTCCAACACATTCAGAGACAAGAACCTTGCAAATCACAAAGCAGCATACATACAAAAATTATTAAGATAAAAACCACAGACACTTAGTTATATTGAATGTAGTGGGAGTCAAAAATATCTGTATTTGGTTGTGAATAAATTGACCCAAAATTATGAAGTAGCCAAACCGGGCCTATGATAAAGTTAAAAAAAGAAAGTATCTTCCATATTTGTTGACCTCCAGAATCTGTAGATGAGGTGTTTACTTTGTAGGAGCCAGAATTCACACCAGCCACTCGCACAATGGACTTACCAAGTCTCAAAAATGAGAACAGGTGGCACCTTTTTAGACAGTGTGAACCCATAATGAGCAAAGTGCTGGATAGCAGAACCGGCAGACTTGATTACAGAAAGGCCAGTGTTCCAAATGAAGCACCTTCCCTCCAGTTACCAGTCTGCTAAAATACGTAGCTTGCCAGTTCCAAGAAATTCACATTTGTAAACTGCTACAGCATGCCAGCCAATAGATAGCGAATGCAACCTAGCGGGAGCAGGGTACAATTTTAACCTCTCTGTTAAAGACGCTGCAGACCAATAGGAAAATACACACTTAGGCAAAAATGTTCAGAATTGCCTACATGCACATTATCAGTTTTCTTCTGTTAAGATGACAAGTTTCATAGAGGAGTTTAAACAAGATGATGATTGAAAGGCATGAAACGGCAAGAAGTACAAAGAGCATAGGTAGGAAGAGCTCACACAAAGGCTGAAGAAACAAAGCAGGGAGGGACCACAGGAACTAGCTATCCAGGTGCAGAAGAGAAGAATGAAATTAAGGCTGGAGAAATATTGTGAGAGAATGAGTTTGGAGAATGAACCTTTCTTCTTGGATGAAATCTACAGCTCAGGTCGCCTTGGGCACCCTAAGGTCAGAAGTTGGGAAATCGCTGCTGCGAAAGGTTCACTGACACCATGGCACGCCAGCATACCAAGCTTATTATTACCTTCATCTGAAGGCCGCCTCTGAACTCTGTGACTGATGTTCCTCACAAAAATGAGAACACTGTTTTGTTATTTTTTTAAACAGGATCTCATAACATAGACCTGCTTAGAACTTATTATTTCGCTCAGGCTAGTCTTAAACTCATGATTCTCTGGCCTCAGTCTACATGTTGTCATTATAGGTATGTGCCACCATACCCAACAAGAAACAAGAATATTTTTTTTCTTCAGCTACTGTTCTTTGACTACATAAGTCTTAACTATGGCCTTCCTGTTTGTCTTATTTCCATGTAAGACATGGAGCTGGCTCATAAGGAATGATTTGCCATCATTCAGCTGTAGAAAAAGCCTTGTGTGTTAAGTGGCATAGAAGAATAAGAAGGTAGGAGTATCTTTTTCCAGCTTTCATTTTTTTCTCTTCTTACAATTTTAAGTTATTTTTATTGTCTGATTTCATACCCAGCACATTCTCTAAGGCACACAACAAATAATTCTAAGTACATATTGTTTTGTCATTTTTCTTTCAAATCCAATTCAAAAAACATATCATGGGTCCCTTCTCAAGATCAGGATGTTAAGAAATAGAACTCAAAATAAAACTTCTTATTCTTAAGAAGTTTATAATCCAGTGAGGAAGAACACGACTCAAAATACCATATTAGAAGAACAGAGTGAATGTGGTGGAAGAATTAAGTTCAGATGACTGAAGGGTTATAAGAAGAACAAGCTGGGGATCAAGGTCAAGGCTTCTTACAGGAGCCAGATTCCACAGCTAGGCATAAGTAGGAAGTGATTTGGGTATTAATAGCACTATTGACAATAACAGCTGTTTTCAGTCGATGC
>JAQQSO010008155.1:0-10160 GCA_028658305.1 Pachyuromys duprasi
TCTGCTTCTGGAATACCTCACTCAGGATGATCTTTTCTAATTCCCACCATTTGCCTGCAAATTTCATAATTTCCTTGTATAGTTAAAATGTTCAATCATCATTCAGAAAGGCAAAGGGGATGGACAGCAGACAGGGAGAAAACAGAGCTCAGGACAGGAACGTAGCATAGCGAGCCTCTGAAAGACTCTACCTAGGAGTATCAAAGCAGATGCTGAGACTCCTAGGCACTGTTTGGGCAGAGTGCAGAGAATCTTAGGAATGTGCCAGCATCCCTCCTTGCTGCTGCTGTTCTTTCAGCAGGGCACCTTCTTAGCATACAGGGAAGAGAAGGGTCCAGAGAATTGCCTGGCTATTTTTTGGTTGTTGTTTTTTTTTTTTTATAATGTGGCCTTCCACAGACATTTGCAGTTAGCTCACGAAAAGGGCTCTGTCCCCACGCAGAGGAGCAAGCCTGCTGCTTTCCTACACTCTCCATCATGGTGGTGAAAGGCCACTAGCAAAGCGACTCTGGGGAGCAGGGGATCTAGTTCCTGTGTGTTTCCACTCTGTCCGGTGGCATGCTGGGAACCTGAAGCAGCAGGGCAGGCAGGGATGTCGGCCATCACGGAGAGCAGAGAGCCCTTGAGCAGGCAGGGCTCAGGCTGGGGAAGTCCAGGAAGTGACCTATGTCCTCAGATGGAACTCAGAACCCCGGTTACCAGGTAACGTGAGACAAGCAGCAGCAGACGCCTGGAGAGACCAAACCATCCTGTGGACATTGAAAGATGAGCCCTTTCACCTGCTTCCAGATCTCCAGCTGCTCGGGTCTCTGAGAAGACAGCCACGGTGGTTGCCTGGGCTGCTGCTGGACACCTCTGGTGCGCTCACTGACATGCTCCTGGACTGCTCCTCGCTGGGAGACCAAGGTGAACAGGGCGGGCCTGCCACAGGGGAGCTTACTGCCCACCCCCACCCCATGATCGACAGGTATCCCGACCTCAGCGAGTGTTCTTGTCAAGACACCCGCTTCCCGCTCCTGTGTAGGGAAAGGGGTCTTTGGTGTCCCTCAGGGTGCGCACTTTCAGCCTCTCTCCAGACCTGGTCCTTCCTCAGAGTGAGAGGGAGGGAGACTCCCTGTGTAGCTTCCCCGCCTTCAGCAATGATGGTGCAGGCTAAGTCCTGCAGATGGTCTGCTCTTTGACCACCGCTGTGCAGAAGGATGACAGGGTGTCCCTCTGCCTCTTTCCGACCCTTTAAACAAAGATTGTGACCAATGGGTTAGGTGGGGGGCTTGTGGACCTGATCCTGAAAAGGCAAAAGAGCGGCTCCACCCAGGATCGGGCCCTCAGACCTTCTCCTGCTCTTCCCTGGAGCCTTGTGCACTCCCAGAATCGGAAGGACACTGTCTCAGCAGCCTGGGTGCTGGACATGGCCCTTGAAAGTGACCTTTGGGGTGGGGGTGGGGCTCTAGCTGGTGCCGTCCACCTTCCCCAGGGTTTGTCACACACACCTTCTCTCGCCCTGAACAGCCTTGCTCACCCCACCTCCCCTCCCTTTCTGGAAAGGGTTCTGGACCCCATGTGGGGTGTATGGGAGCTGGGCCCTGGCTGAGTAAGTTGGACCAGGACCACTGTCAGGGGCAGAGGCAAGGCCAGGGAAAGGCACCAGGAGCTCCACAAGGAGATCAACCAAACCACACAATCTGGACTACAGCTGGAATACAAAGTGAAGAAACTGTAGTTAATAAACATTTAGAAAAACAAAAGGGTAGGAACATAGAAATTACATAGATTTCTTTAGACAGTGTCCCTCAGGCTACAGCGAATTGTGATAGGTCATTAAAGCAGAAATAAAAAATAATAAATATTGGGTGCTCTGCAGTGGCAAAGAGAGAGGCAGAAAGAGAGAGAGAGAAAGTGAACACATCAGAGACCAACGAACCAAATATTCCATTTAAATAATGGCATACAGTCTAAAGAGATGACTCTCAACAGAGGAAGTGCTAATGGCTGAGATGCACTTAAAGAAATGTTCAGTGTCCTCTGTCAGCGGGGAAATACAAGTCAACAGGACTTTGCCTTTCCATCTTACAGAAATTGTGGTCCATTTATCCAATGGAATAATACTCAGCAACTGAAAATAAGGAAATCCTGAGATTTTCAGGCAAATGGTGGAGGTAGAAAAGATCATCCTAAGTGAGGTATCTCAGAAGCAGAGAGAGACACAGGGTATACACTCACTCCTAAGTGGATATGAGACATATAAAATGGGATAAACATACTCCAATCTGCCTACCGAAAGAAACTAAGCAAGATGGAAGACTGGCTAAGATGCTTAATCCTCATTCAGAAAGGCAAAGGAGATGGAGAGCAGAGGATAGAGAAAACAGGACCCAGGAGAGAAACCTAGCACAGCCTGCCCCTGAAAGACTACCCTACAGGGTATCAAAGCAGATGCTGAGACTTCTAGGCAAAGTTTGGACAGAGTGCAGAGAAACTTAGGGCTGCTATTCTTTCAGCAGGGCACCTTCTTAGTAGCCTCTAGTGTTGACTGGAGGAAACTTTTCCACCTTTTTTCTCCAGAACTGTGGCCAATTTCTTGGGCTGCCTTTCTTGGCACCTTGTAGGAAGCAAGGTCATGGGCAGCCTCTTCTCTGCCCCACCCCTTGGGGCTGAGCACTCACTGCCTCAGGAAAGAAGCCAGAACCTTGGATAGAAAGGCAGCTGCCCTGCCCAGCCTAGAGGCACAGGGCCTCAGGCTCTGCATGGAAGAGAAGGGTCGAGAGAATTGTGTGGCTGTTTTTTTGTTTTTTTTTTATATATAATGTAGCCTTCCACAGACATTTGCAGTTAGCTCACGAAAAGGGCTCTGCCCTCATGCAGATGAGCAAGTCTACTGCTCTCCTATACTCTCCATCATGGTGATGAAAGGCCACCAGCAACGCGACTCCGGGGAGCAGGGGATCTATTTCCTTTGTATTTCTGCTCTGTCCGGTGGCATGCTGGGAACCTGAAGGAGCAGGGCAGAAAGGGCTGGCAGCCATCACAGAGAGAAGAGAGCCCATGATGGGGTAGGACTCAGGCTTGGAAGTCCAGGAAGTGACCTATGTCCTCAGATGGAAGTTGGAACCCCGGTGAAAGAATCAGACTAACTTTGTAACCTATTTCTTTTAATTGCCTTATAACTTATATTTTCAAGTTTTAGGCCCATGTTAATTAAAGCCTCTTAGTGCTTCTCCAGAGAACAGAGTAATGTAAAAGTTCCTGACATTGGCCATCTTCGAGAGCAGAGATAAGGAAGAGAGCAAGCAGAGATCTCTACTAGGAGAAAATCATTGGCCAGGGCCTGCTTTATTTAGGGAACTGGGCCAAATGGCCCCAATCTTTCTCCTGAATAGCTCCTGACCTTTGACCAAAAGCCTGTAGCCCCCACTCCTCAGAACAGACACAGGATGAGTTAATCTCTCACCTTTAAGTACAGCTATATCTTATATGGCAGGAAATTCCAAACTGACTTGAAGATCAGATGTCCCCTAGATATTTACGACAGGGCTGACTGGACCTAAGGGTGCCCAGAACCAACCAATTATTTTAAAAGTCAAATCCCAGTGGCACTCTTTGCTGACCAGCAGGGGTGACCCCATTACACAATGGTTAAAATAAACCGCTTGCGATATTGCATTAATGAGACCTGGTGTCTTTTGTTCTTTTCATTTCTTCAGGAAATTAGGCTAGTGCTGGGCCTAACAAAAGGACAAAATATATTCTCTCTCTTTTTCAAAGTGAGGAGTGGGAAGAATAGTGTGCTCTCCCTTTGCAGTGCTTTCTTAGAACATAATTCCTATTTTGAATTTTTTTTTATCTTTTATTATTTGAGACAATATACTAAGAGCCATTCATTTGGGGAAGTTCAATGGGCATATGGGTTTTTTGGAAGGGAAAGTTGGCATTTTGCAAGGTTTATACCCCAAAGCACCCTTAAGTTGCTTCCAGACACTGATAACCCCTTTATTCTGTGCTACTGAGTCTCTTAAAAAATTCTGGCTTGGCACGAACATTCACTTTCTGGGTTTATACACACTCTGAATGAATAAACTTCCTATGGGATCTTTTTGAAGATGCACTCCTGTTCAGATGAATTAATTCCTGATTATAGAATTCCTGATTTGAATAGAACAAATTTAGAAGGTAATGTTTTAGTACTTCTAGAATAATCTTGTAATTTTATGACAGCAATAAATACTTTTGTGGATCTCCAGATGCCCCACTAAGAAAAAGGGCTTGAGACAGATTTGTGGCTTCGGATAAGCTCTCACTCTAGGGATGGTTCCATTAATACTTGTATACACCATAAATATAGGCAAGTTTACTCTTCCCAAAACCCAAAGTATAATGGGGCAACCAAGAAATGTCTAAAGTAAGAAGAAATATTTACTGTCAATACATACAAATAGTTTCAATGTAGTTCCTTATGCCTTGTCAGCTTATGGCATAAAATACTGTCAGTCTAAATCCACTTTGTATCTTACAATGACAGATAAAATTTTTTGTCCTGAACGAACTATAAACTAAGAGATACCTGGAGAATGTGTAGCCAGGTCGGTCCTAATTGAACAGACATATATCTTCTTGTAACCTCTGTTAACCTTCAACGCTTGACAACCTTTGTCATTCTGAACTCGCCATGAACTTCTGTAGTGGATACAAAAGTACAAAATGTGTTTTAATGAAACGAAATGAAACCTGTTGCATTTTCAAATTCATCTTTATCTGTAATCAATTACATTTTGACAATGAATTAATTGTCTCAGAAATATAAAAGCTATGGCCACACATCAAGCAGGGCTAAAGCCTACTGGAATTTGCATGAAGCAAATATGTAAATAGATGACTTTGCATGAAGTATGTCCTTTTTTGTTTTGTACGTTATTTCATGAGTGTATACCAGTTCTCTGGGTGCAATGAGTTCCTTTTGCATCGTCCATGGAATATGTTCACAAATATGTACTGCTTCATGTATCTGATCATTTGTCTATGTGTATGTATGGTGGAACCAGCCATAACAGCTGTAGAGGGAAGATGTTTCCCCAAGGGCAGCCTGATGTTCCTGCAGTTTCTGCAGAGGATATGCTAGCTGAAATCAGCATCATCATCATATGTAAGCTTGTGGGAATTTGTTGGTAAAATTTCTTGTTTCATCCACTTTTTTCAGTGAGTATGTGTGCCTGAGAACTCACTCTTTCTTTCACAGAGAGTTAATGGGACCCTAAACCTCTACCAGTCCTATGAGCCTGCCTCAGAGACAGACAGAAGATTGTAATTGAGCCCACAGAGGCCTGAAGAAAGTCTCTGAGTAAACAAGCCTGGAAGTCTTTGTCAGTCTAATTATGACCACCTTTTGTTAAGCAATAAAAATATTAGGAAAAGAGTGATTTTTATGGTACAGAATATACAAAGCCTTAAGTGGCTTACTTTGTACAACACCATGTTCTGTGTCTGAAGATTGGGGATTCAGACCTAACTAAAACTACGTTCTTGATGACTTACTCATCAAGATGCCCAAATAAATTAAGTTTCGGGATACAGAAAGATACAATATCAGTCCCTGATGCTGAATTGCCCTGCCTCAGTCTCACCGCGATGGGTATTATCTTCTGGATATTAACACTTACTTTGAGCCTATAATTTCATTATAAAATTTCTTCCTTCCCTTTTCTTCCTCCAGGCCTTGCCACATACTCCCTTCTTCTCAACTTCAAATTCTTGGTTCTTTCTTCATTGTTATTTCATGTGTTATATATACATGTTTTTGAAATATAAAGTACATATTTTTGTAATGCTATTTGTATGTATGTTTTCAGGGATGAAAAACATTACTTTTTATAAAAATATTATTCTAAGTGATTGTAGCTAAGTTAGAGTTAAATTTAGGAATGAAATTAATCAATAATAATGAATTTTTTAAAAATCTAAGGAAACGCAAAAAACAACAAAATAATGGGAATTTATAAACATAGTTCAGTAAAACCTCAGTAGTAAGATACTCTCTTCTATAAGAAAATGGTAAAGATTGCTAGACAAAAAATTCACGTAGAACTTTTGCTGCCTTCAAGAAAGTATAATACATCAGTGATATTGATTTTATTTCTTATTTTTATTATTTTATTTTCCAATTATAATGTAATTTCAAGCATAATATAATTTCATCATTATTTCTTCCTCATTCCTCCTTCCAAATACTCCAATACACTCATCATTGTTTATTTGCAAAATTGTGGTGTTTATTTTATTATTATTTTACATACACACAGTATTTGATCACAGTAATAGAAACCCTAACAAAGACAGAAACTAAAGAAAATGACTCAGACTGGAAAATGCTTGCTAAAAAGTACCATATGATGAAAAATAACTGCCAGCACACACAATTACTAAGTGAAATCTCAGAGGCAGGGCTAAAGCCAGAAATTTATATACTGAACCCCCATGATATGTCCTTTTCCTCACCAAGCCACTGAAATCCTCAAGCCCACATTACTACTGCACAGAATCTTCACTCCCCCAACCCCCCAAAAAAGACAAGGTATCAGTATGTCTGAAAGAAAAATCCTGCTTCTGGAAATGCCTGTCTTCTCTCTTTTAATTCAATGTCACCTGCATCAATCCTTACCTAACAGACTCTACAACATGCACTGAGGAAAGCAGATAATCATAGGTTCATAATAGTCTTCACTCAACATTAAAATGTAAAAAATAAATGGACAGAGTTCTAGATGTAAAAAATTACATTAAATCAAGATGAAATAAATTATTCAAACAGAACCAAGATAGAAATGGTAATTTAAATCTCTCAATTAAAAGGAAAAATAAATCAAGCCTAAATTTAGAGATTCTGCAAGAGTCTCATAGAACTCACTGCAATACTCCTCAAAGTATTCCACAGAAGGGAAAAGGAAGAAATGGTTCTATATTTTTGTTAAGACACCAATATTATCTTGATAACAAAAAATCAACCTCTGAAAATTAATAGCACAATGTAGCATTGCATAAACTAATAACTCATGCTATAAAGGACTTCTAATATAGTTACTCAGTTATCTTTACAAGAGATATACTAACTTACCTAATATATTATGACTGGAAGCATGATTACAAACTATGTCAATATTAATGTCAAATATTGCTGAGCCCCATAATAGTAGAAATTACAGAGTATACAAAACATTTAGAGTTCACCTTTTATTTACCTATTGACTAATTGAAAAGTTCAATTGACTCACTCAGCAATCTTCTATGATACCCTATGTGAAGGGTATCATCAAGAATCCAAGGCTCATGAGTGTAAATGAGTCCTAAGTTTATATCTTGTTGGTTTAAAACCCGCACATTACACTTACCACTAACACAGTGAGATAGCACAGGCTCATGAGCACAGTGTGTTCTAAAACTTAATAAGGAGAGCACAGTCTTTGTTTCTCCTTCATCTTACCTTATTAATACTAAATGATCTGTGAAGACAATTACTTTTCAGTTACTGTTGACTCTCGAAAGGCTTTTGTCTAGACAAGGATTTTTTTATAGTCCCGTGTCATAAACATAGATTGCATTTTAGGTGAAATGGCTTTGGATATGATAAGATCACCTTGTCTATATCTCACGGCATCGAACATATTCCAAGAAATTATAAAAATTTTGGTTATTGAACATGTTATATTTTTACATTGATTACACTTATGTCTTTTATTTCACAGTAGGAGAACATCTGCTAAAATGTATTCAAATTCAATGACTTCAATTCAAAGCTTTCAATCTCAAAATCGTGCAAGATAATTACAGTTATACACATACACACTGAGACAGAACCCTTTTCCATTTTAACTTGTACTTTTAATCATAAGATTGAAATATTTCATTGGCTTGACCACAGTAAATTACTTAGAAATAATGTAAGATCCCGGGGGTTCCCTTGCTTATGAGTGAGGCTTACTAGCCATGGTAGAAGCCCACTTTGTTTGCATTTTCTCTAGTGTCGCATCCTCCTCGACCAGCAAGGAAAGATTCTACACACGAGCTCTTCTTCAAGCAGTTTATTCAGGAGCCTTGAACAATCTTCTGCCCCAAGGAGAGCCCGTCCCAGAAATAAGTACCCCTGAGCCAGCCAACCCCAGGTAGCCACGTGGGAAGTGCGGATAGGTACACGCAAGAGAAGGCAGATCATCAGACACAGCACAGCCAAATAACGAATTGTTTATCACAAGAGCACTCGCCATCAGGGTGGTGGAAGGCAGACACGGGTGCCATCTTTAAGGCGCGGCACACGCAGCTCTCCACACTCTAGATCGCAATTAAGTTTTGTATTTTCTGGAGGGCGTGGACGCATACTCTGCACTCCATATGGAATAGCTGGGCTCAGAAATGGACATCACATCAAATTTTGGTTTAATCTCTTTTAGAAATGTTTGTTGGTTATGGTTTATTTCTACATAGAAAAGCAATCAAGACATAACACTTCCTGAAACCATTAGTCTGTCGAGAGAACCATAATAGTCATTTAAAAATACCTTTACAGTGGAGCCTAGAATGGAGAACCTTTCACTGGGCACAAATTAAGCTTTTCCCTCTGGCACTAAGCAAAAACAGATACAGCAGGTTGTAGATGAACTACTGAAGTGTACACATTCTGTAGTACTCCGAGGGAGAAACCACTGTGATGTCAACATTCCAAGGCTCATGCCATAACTGACAAAGTGACACATGCCATTTCATTTCCTTCAAACTGTTGACTTTAAAACATTGACTTTTGAACAATTCTTGAACCACATGTGTTTGGAATAACATTTTCACAATGACATATGTGTGTGGGTATGTGTGTTTAAAAGATATATGATATAGATGATAGATGGATGATCGATGTTAGATAGAAGGAGAGATAACTGTAATAATATGTGTGCAACAATAGGAGGAATAATTGTATAAAACATCATGATAGACTAGGGTCAAACAGAAGGGGAGGAGGACCTTCCCTATCAGTGCACTAGGGAGGGGCAGAGGGGGAGAAGAGAGTTGGGAGAGATTGGGACGAGATGAGGGAAGGGGCCACAGCTGCAATAAAGTTTGAAAAATTGTAATAAATGATAATAAAAATGAATATTAAACATCAGTAATGTAAAAGAAATCGTGAAATTTATATTCACCTGCAAAGATTATATTCAATTCCTAATTCTTTTAACCTGTGAAAGGTCCATGTGAAAAAGGCAGCATGTAAAATCATTAAGACTGTGAACCTTGGGAGTCTAACAGACACAAAAATCATAGCATACTTTAAAGATGAATGTGCTTTACTGAGATACAGTCAGAAAGATTCGTGCACAGAGAAGTCAGAAAGTTTTAAAGAGTGGAGAGAGTACATATGCTTATTAGTATATGGCAAATTTTATATATTAATCCTAGAGAAACAAAGAATGGTGACTGAAGCATGGGGAGATGCTCTGTAAGTTTCATAATAAAGAAATGTAGTATACATTGGACATACAATAATCATGGACAAATCATTCACAATTAGAATGCCTGTCTTTAAAATGATTATATTTTGGTGATAATAATAATTTTTGCCTTCCGCAAAGTGTGTAATTGCATTAATATGTGTAATTATACACTTCTAATTAAGATAGCAAAACTCTACCAGACTGTAAATTTCTTCATAAAGATATTCTGCTGAATAATTATGATTTTTAAAAATGATACATTTGAGTATGGGAAATAAAAATGCATCAGAAGAATATCTCTATAGTGGCATGCAGTAACTAAACCCATTACTTTTTAAAAGAGCATAAATAGGTGTGAAGAGTGTAATCAGGATTTCCTAATAGTTTAAACTTCTTAGGTTCCAGGAAGTGCAATTATCCAAAAATGTCAGTCCTGGACCTGTTCAACATGCAGTATCGAAGGAAATCTGGTGATTAGAAACAAACAACAAAAAAAAACCAAAAACACATACCAAAACCAGCAATCCTCCAGAATTTATGAAACAGCTCTTGTTCAGCGAAAAAAAAAAAAACATTTTTCTTGCTCCCACAAAAGGGACACACTGGTCTCTATTGACCTGCGGCTCCTCTCAGGATATCAACACCCTTGGTGGCCTCTGGGTTCCCTGAAAGGGGAGTAAATGTACATGTTATACA
>JAQQSO010008156.1:0-10160 GCA_028658305.1 Pachyuromys duprasi
GGCAGTCAGTCACAGGCCAGCGAAGGGGAAGGGCATGCTTGTGTTGATGACAAGAGTCTAACCTAGCACCCACTGCCATGGACCAAAGAGTCCTGATCCGGTGGGTCAGGGTGGCTGGGAGAGGCTGCATCACCGTGACAAGAGACCTTGTAGGTGGATTACAGATAGTGTGCCAAGGTGGGAGAAAGGTTACCTCAGGAGATAGCTAGAAGTGTCTTTATTGGCAAATTTTCAAAATGTTAAAAATGATGGTGACAATGATGGTGTTGCTGGTGGTGAGGTAGCAGGAGCTATATTAAGTTCATTTTAAGAAGGATTTTTTTTTCATGTGTATGCATGCGTGTCTATCTATGTGTGTATATGTACACATGAGTGGAGTGCCAGCACAGGCCAGAAGGGGGAGTCATACCTCCAGAAGCCAGAGTTCCAGATTGTTCTGAGCTGTCCAACCTGGATGTTGGGAGTCCCTGCTGAACGCCCTGTATATAATAAGGTCTATCCATAAGCTCTCATCAGCACAGTGACATGGTGACATGGCCTCCCCTCTGGCAGCTCTCAGGACCTGCTCCTGAGTGTCCTGGTCCTTTGGTGAAGCCTCTTGCTTCATACCACCACTTATGCAGACACGAGGGCCCCAGGACATTAGAGTGGCCCCATCCGGTGTTGATGTAGGAGAATATATTTTTATATGTTTCTAGTTTTGTCAAAGCCCAAAGTGTTAAAGTCTCCTTGACAGGGAGGGTGAATTACTCTACCTATGGCCTCCTGTCTCCATGTTTAATGTTATATCAAAGCTATGCACACCTGTCTGATCCTCTGGTTTGCCCCCTTGTTGACAGGCTAGATGACCAACAGGACAAGATCACTCCCCATCTTCAAGGCTGCTTCTTCTGGGTCACAGCCTTGATTCCAAGGTATGGCCAGACCTACCTTCCACAGCCAAACAAGAGAAGGGGCCTGTTTGTCCATTTCCCCGACTCTGATCCTAGAGCTATTTCCTTGCTGTGTGCTTCTTACCAGGCTACCCAGCTTCTCATTTATAGGGTAAGAATGTTACTTAAAGGAAGTGTGTTGGCCACACAGGGGTCTCATGGGAGTTTGTGTTCTAGTGGACAGATCACCACACAGTTGCTTACTGTTGCTGTTGAAGTTATTGTGGTTAGAGGTTGATGTCTCCTCCTACCATGCAAAGCCATGGCTTTTCACTGGCTTTCCTGCCTTGAACCTTATACTCCCCTTCCTTCTGCCTGCTGCCCTGGCTCTGTGGTGAGGTCCTCTCCCAGACGCACCTTCCACAACTCCCTTCCTCCTCATCACTCTGGCCTGGGAGGATGTCAGCTGGTTTCCTCACTGTCAGGCGGACCCAGCAGGAAGCTGTGGCTTCTGGTCATATCCGCCCGACCATCAGCCACACAGCGTTTCTGTATCCGTGTCTTGTGTAATGGAACTCAACACCTAGCACCACCCATCTTAGAACCCTCAGTGACCCCAGAATGACACACTGGGGGAAAGGCCTCACCCTGGGGAGTCAAGTCTTTCTAGGCCCTGGAAGCATGAGTCCGTTCTACAAACAACTGAACTGATGGAGGCATTGCAATGGGATGTAGCAGCTGTTTAATACTTTTAAAGAAATGGGAAATGGAGTTTTTGTGTCTGCTCGTGCTGAAAATGGAGGATAATGACAGAATTATTAAAGCTGTCTTCTCTGCCTCAGACTAATTGCTTGTGGTCTGTGAGGCTGACTCAGGAATCCAGATGGGAAGCGCTAGATCCCAGACCCAGCACACGGGAGTCCAAACACATCAGAGTGAGAACCGTAGGTGTGTGGGATCTGGAGCAGACAGCCATGAGCTCAGGGCATGACACTCTGGGGTCTGGCTGGCACAGAGACGTACTCTGAGGGTCCAGAGGCGTCAGATCTTCCCTTTAGCCAGGTGTGTTCCTGAACTCTCCTCTGCCTGTCCAGGGAGGCATCAGTGGATCCCAAGCACCAGCCTCCTGGAAATAAACGACGGAGGCTCTGAAAGGCAGAGCGGTTTCCAGTGCTCAGAGACAGTTTGCTGAAGTGTCCTCTCTGTCTCTCTGGTGGGGTCTCAAGCTGGGATGAGTGGGCCCCTCACATCAGCTGTGAAGTGATGGGTAGAAGTATGCCCTCACGTTCCCCATTGTGGAGGCTCAAATGTTAGCTGCATTGCTTTGTAGCTGTTCAGTTTTGGAGACGTTATTCAAACTTTCTGTGTTTAAGTGATTCAGACGCGCAGGCTTAATAGTGAGTGTAATTCGAGTTAATAGATATAAAGTATGGGAAAATCTTACAATTTTGAGCCAAGTTATAAATAGCTCTATTACACACGGGTAGCGTTTAGAGTCTGTGGCTATTCATCTTGAGAGACAGGCCAGCCAGGTGGACCCGGTTGCAGACAGCCAACAGCAGACTGGAAGCATGCTTCTCCCATGCAGTTCCACCAAGAACCAGCAGATGGCAGAAGCAAGCCAGGAACCGAGCCTGGCCCAGCCCAGCAGCTTAGAGAAAAGTGTCTGAGAGTTTGTAATGGCTAGCTTTGTCAACTTGATACATCCTACAGTCACCTGGGAAGAGAGTTCCAATGAGGAGTTATTTAAGCCAGGTTGGCCTGCGGGGAGGGGGGAAGGGGAGGGACTGTCTTGATTATTTTAATTGATGTGGGAGACCCATCCAGTGCTGATGGCTCCATTTTCCAGGCAGGGTCTGGGGCTAAGAGAGCTCTAGCAAGCGCCCATCTATCGCTCTCTGATGGCGCCCATGGATATGATGTGATCAGCTGCCTCAAGTTTCCGCCTTGACTTCCCAATGAAGATCGAACGTAACCTGAGCTAAAATTAACTTTTCCTTCCAAGCTGCTTTAAATTTTTTTTCCATATTCTACGTGTATGGCTGTTTTGCCTGCATGCATGTTTGTACATCATGTGTTTGCCTGGTGCCTGAGGCCAGAAGAGGGCTTTGGAGTTATAGATAGGAGCCTTCATGTGAGTGCTGGGAATTGAACCCAAGTGCCCGGTAAGAGCAGCCGTGTGCTCTTAACCCCTGAGTCATTTCTTTAACACCCCTACTGCAACTTGTTTCCTGTCACTAGCTTTATCACAGAACAGAAATAAAATGAGAACAACTGTATGAGAGCTTGTATGTAAGAGCCATCTTTCATTCAGGAAGTGCCCTGGGCTGGAGGGCTCGCTGCCAGGTGTGTCCCCAGCTGCATAGACGCCACCTTTGTCAGATCAATCTGCATTAGACCAGGATTCCCTCTCTGCGCTCTGAACGCTGAACGCAGAGATGTGTTTTGTCTCATGCCTTGTGGCTAGGGATGAGAGTGGGGACATCATGTGCCTGTCTAGTTCCTGAATCCAAATGCCCAGTGAGCAACTAGCTCCTGGGAGTCTTGTTCTCTTCCAAGAGGAAGCAGCGTAAGCATCACGGAGACCTGCATCCCAACCAGATAGAATGAGAACAATAGCCAGTTCAGCAAGACAAGGTAGAAAGAACGAGTGTCTGGTGCATTGTGAGGGAACATCTGGGGGAGCCAGGGAGACCGAGGCCTGTGTCAAGAAGGAGCTGTGGGGAACATTGCAGGCAGGGGGAGGGGCTGGGTTCACACTGGGAGCGCTGGAGCTTCTCAATTGAGGAACTAGAGTAGAGGATAGGTAGCTAACCAGAAGACCTGACAGAGAAGGAACACGGGAGTGTGAATGCCAACCTCATTTGTAAGCAGGTCAGATAGGGGAAGCCTGTGTGAAGAGAAAGGAAGATCACTCAATAGTCAGGCAGGTCCTTGTAGCAAGAGCAGGTCACTGGGTTTGGCTCCAGAGCCCTGAGCTATTTTGAGTGGCCTCTTGCAGGTGGAGGGCATTCCCTAGGGTAGCTGGGAATGTGTCACACGTAGGAGGCCATGCTGTATCCCTGCACACGCCTGGCCCTGGTGTTTCCTGGAGAAGCTGTGGGCTGACAGTTTCCAGCATCTCCATCTGCCCTGCCTCCAGCCTGCCCTGGCTCCTCCCTGGGGCAGGCTTGAAATCCCAGACAAATTCTCCACCTCCCAGCAAATAGTCACACTGACAATTCCTCCCAGGCTCAGGTTCAAGTCCTCATTAAGCTGTTAAGTGGGTGGGGATTTCACTTCCTTCTAGTGGCCCCACTTCTTGCCTTGGAACTCAGAGCAGCTGTTGAAGCTCATAGCAGCTGTCAGCAGTTCCAATCTGAGGCCTCCTCTTGGGTGAAGTTGGGAGGCATAAAGAAAGGGAGGCAAGGCAGAGATGAAGTGGGCTGAGACCAGGGGGAGGCAAGACAGAGGCTGGAAATGACCAGTGGACAGGGACCAAGTGTCCAAACAAGTGCTCGGGACATTGGTTTCCTGCTTGGGTGGCTCTTTCAGGCCATTATACACGTGAACACACATGTGTACATATATAGACACATACATATGTATATGGGTGTATACATCAAGACACACATATGTATGTACACATATGCACATGCATATAATACTATACACATATATTTGCATGTACACTCATACCTGTGTATATACACAGCACATAGATGTATGCACAGGCGCACACTGATGTGAAATATGAGCACTCGTGCATACACACACACAGAGAGACACAAGGCTGGAGCTATTGTTCAGTGTTAGAGTACTTACTTGCCTACCACCTGTGAGGCCTTGGGTTCCATCTCCAGCACTAAAAACAAACCCATGTGTATGAGCACATATATCTATACACCAATATCTACAGCCACTCCTGCTACAGACATATGCGTGTGCGCACAGGTCTGTGTGTGCACAGATGTGCCTACTCATAGCCCTATCACATGTTCTCATCTCCCTCTGCACCATACTGTACACAAATATATAGCACGGGCTTGACATCCATGCAGTGTGTACACATGCTTGTACATGCACACACACACACACACACTGCTGGAGTTTGAATGTGTATGTGCCTCCATGATTGGTACATTGCAGCTTGGACCTGGATTTGACAGTATCACAGTGTGGGGGCTGAGGGGGCGGTTAAGTCAGGAGGGCAGAGCCCTCGCCCACAGGATCGACAAGCTCCCATGGTTGCAGGGACCTGCCGGAGACCCTTCTGTGGCCCACCTCCTGATTCGTGCAGACACAGCTCTGGCCCCTTAGAAGGAGGCAGAAGCAAAGGCTGTCTTGGATGACGGAGACACTGGCTTTAGCATCCAGCCTCCAGAACTATGATATGTAGGGTTCTACATCCATTTTGTGTCTATTTTACAACCAAGAGGTGATCCACACCTTCATGTTTATACATGTGTGTACACATGCATATGTACACATGCACAAACACACACAGTCACACACACAACCTGTATGGCTGTATGCATGCACATATACTAACGCACACACATATATAAATAGTATACACGCATGACTACACACTCACACATACATATAATCTACACATAGACACACATGTACACACATTCATACAAACACAAATTTGCACATGCACATATACAGGCAGATATACACGCATGTACTCTCATGTACATACATTTAAACAATACACACCACACATGCACGTTCACCACATGCATGAACACAAATACATATTTATATATCCACGTGCATACACATATACATATATATATACATGCAAACATGCTGTCTTAGAGTTTCCATTGCTGTGAAGAGACACGATGACCATGGCAACTCTTACAAAAGGAAACATTTCATTGGGTCTGGCTTGCAGTTTCAGAGGTCTAGTCTATTGTCGTTATGGTGGGAAGCATGTAGGCATGCAGGCAGACACGATGCTGGAGAATGAGACAAGAGCTCAGGCAGCAGAAAGTAAACTGATGAGCCGCTGGGCCTGGCTTGAGCTTCTGAAACCTCAAATCCCATCCCCCAGTGATAAGCTTCCTCCATGAAGGCCACACCTCCTAATAGTGCCACCCCCTCTGGGCCTATGGGGTCCATTTCCATTTAAACCACCGCCACACATTTACATGCATACAGACACTTATATGTACTGGTGTATACACATACACGTGAAGGTACTCTTGCATATATTCTTATATACACACACAGACATTTGCATTTATCCACATGTGTACATACATACACACATAAATACATACACGCATGCACATGTATCATCTGTCTCTGTGCTCCTAAGATTGCTAATGGCTTAGTGTGTAGCAGATATACGATTTGCCTTTTCATTGTGCCCCACCCCCACCCAAAAGCAGATACTGGGACAAGGATTCAAGGGCAAGTGGTTCATATGGGTTGTGACCCCGGAAGTGTTGTGGAAAAGTGGGGCAGAGAGAAAGATGGGGCAGGTAGAACTCATGAGAATAAGCAGAGCGGTGGCCGAGGACCTCAGAGTTCAGCTTCGGGAGGGGCAGGGGGGACTGAGAGAGGCCACATCCACAAGTCAGGATCAACACCTGGGCTCGGGGAAGCCAGGTGTGGATGCTTGCTGGATTGGTGCCACTCTGGGTGTCCTCTGTACTTCTAAATCTCCCAGCATGGGGCAGCAGGTGCCTTCGGGCAGAAGGTTGGGACCTCTGTGGGCTGCTGGTGACTGCAGGTGGGCACAGGGGTGGCCTCATTTATCTCTCTACAGCTCCTGATTAGAAGAGACAGAACTGAGATCTAGGCTGCTGGAGAGGCATGTGTGGATTCACAAGTGAAGAGTGGGCACAGCCAGGCTGGAATGACGCTAACAGATGAGCCTCAGCCAGGCCTGGGGGCGCAGGCCTGTAATTTCAGCTACCAGGAAGGCTGAGGCAAAGGCATGGCGAGTTCAAAATCAAAGAACAAAGAGGGCTGGCGATACAGTTCAGTGACAGAGCAGTTGGCCCTAGATGCAGTTCCCAGTACTGAAAAATGAAAAAAAAAAATAGAGTAAAATGTGAGACTCAATGGAGACCTGAATTATGAGCTCCACCCAGGCAGGTCAGCATCAGGGGGTGTGGTGACAGGAGGTGCTAAGGACCTACTGCAGGTGTTCATTAAGTGACAGCTGGGGTAACACGTGGCCAATAGAACACATGCTCCGTGTCCCGAGAATGCATGGGGATGCTGTCAGCCGCCCCTGGCTCCATCATTCATCTACACTGAAAAGACAGACAGGAAACCCAGTCACTACCAAGAGCTTGCGATACCTAAAGCTAAGATCTGGGCTATGAACTGCCCCGGGGCAGCATCTGGGGCGACATCGAGGAGTGAGCAGGTGTGGTGACAGGGGAATGTCTGGCATGCCTTGCAAACCTGGGCTTCCTATGGGCCCAGGTGTCATCCTGGTCCCTTCTAAAATGACCTCTACCTGGGCCTCTGGCCCCTCTTATGCCAAGAAGTACAGTCCAGCCAGCATGAGTGACTACAAGTGACCAATTTATTCAGACACCCAAGTGTCCTCCTCCCTCCTTGTTCTCCATATTCAGCCATTCTTGATGCCCAGGGCTGTTCCTGGGAGGGGCAAAGACACAAGGGGCACTCCCAGCCTGGATCTAGCCTTCTCCTAAATTTTTTTATTCATTAAACTGTTTGTTTTATTTTATTTTATTTTATTTTTAAATTTATTACAATTTAGTCACTTTGTATCCTGGTGTAGCCCCCTCCCTCTTCTCCTCCCATGCCCCTCCCCCAATTCACTGATAGGAGAGGTCTTCTGACCCTGGCCTATCAGGTCTTATCAGGACTGTCTGCATTGTCCTCCTCTGTGGCTGCCCGAACCCCCCTCCCCCCCTCAGGGGGAGGTGAACTCAGCCTACTCCTATTTTAAGCCTGTGTCTGTCCTGTGCACAGGAAAAGCATGATTCGTACCTAATTTCCTTCTGTGCAGTTATGTCTTGTGTTTTAAGACCCCCAAGAGTCTGCTCAGTGCAGGTGAAGGTATTTTAAAGGCTTTTGTGACACAAAACTCCTCTCCGTGTCACTGGTACGGGTTCTGGAATGCTTTGGTGATGCTCGGGAGCCTGGCTGTGGCTCTTTGGATGGCCTGGGAAAGCGTCCTTCATTGTTCTACCACTTTGCAAAATGGAGTCAATCAACTGTCTTGTCTGAGGATTTGCTGTCTGAAGGGCTCCTAGGAATTGCCATATTTATATAACAAACGTGTCTTTGTCTTGAAAGCAGCCCTAGGTTTTCATTCGATCTAAGAATTCAGAAGAATCTGAAACCGTAAGCCTCCACCATCCCCAGTCATTAACAAGAAACGGGACAGGCAGGTCTGAGGATGCTGTCCAGCGAGTGGGTGGAGAAGAGCCTGTCTGGGAGCTCCAGGCTGGACCACAGCACTCTGCTCTTACGCAGGGTACCAGCCCTGGTGAGCACAACCTGTGATGACTTAGAGCCATAGCTGATGGGTCTTCTCAGGGCTGGTGCTGGAGAGGACTGTGGCTGTGTCTTGCCAGCGTGCTGGCTGGCCCGTGTGGATTTCTCTGCGACCTTTTCCAAAGCAGAGCAGGCAGAGTGTGTGTACTGCTCCTCTCCTGCCCAGCTCCACAGAGCAGAACCTGCCAGCCTCGGCCCGCATTCTGTCAGAGGATGGGAAGACTTAGCAGCTTCTGGCCGCAACACAGTGTGTGTGCTCTCTGTGCTGAGCTGCAGCTTCCGGGCTGGCAGAAACAAGGCAAACACAATCTGCTGGCTGCCTCCTCTGTGGTCCTCCTTAGGCCTGCCCCACGCTGCTGCCAGGAGAGCAGCTCGAGAGGCTGTTAATTAAAACCAGGGCACTCTGGGCAGGGAAAAAGTTTAAAACTCTGAAATTGTTTTCCATAATAGAAATTGTGGTTTTTTTGGAGGTACTGCGGGAGGTCGGGCCAACCAGGAAAGCCCACGAACCACAAATGAGCTCAAATAGGTTTATTTAGTTTAGTTTTTTTTTTTTTAACTTTGTGCCTCGTAGGCAAGGTGGGAACCAGGCTCTGCCACCAGCTACCACTGACTGGGGCAGCCATGTCTCCTGGGCCCAGGGGCTGTGGTGAGGGAGCTGGGCTTTCAGAGAAGAATCTGGAACTGCTCACTAGATGTGTTAGACTTGCTGAGCAGGCAAGGTGAGCACAACTCTGTGGGCCATCACCTTAGCAGGCTGTAGTCCCCATGGTTATTTTGGGTTGTCAGTGCATTTTAAGGTGGTGGCAATGTGCGTGAGGTGGGGGGTGGGTACAGTACCCTAAAATTCATCCATCACAGAGTGTCCTCTTTGTCCTGTTGGCTTTCTGGTGAGAGCTGCTTTTGATTGGTGATTGTTGCCTCTTGGGTCACCCTGTGCAGACTCCCCCAGAGAGAAGATGGAGGTACTGAGAAGGTGGGAGGGACACCAGGGTGACCATAAGGCCCATGGTGTGGGGCTCCATGCCTGCTGCCCTGATCTATCCAGGCTGTGAAGGAGCTCATTTTCTAGGGCTCCTGAGCTGATCTATGAAACTGTGACTCCCCACAGGGCTGAGAGCAAGAGGTGTAATTCCTTGGACTATGGCCCTACTCCATGTGACCCGAATCGCATCCTCTCTCCTTCTGTAGCCAACTGGAAGCCTAGGAAGGGAGGAGCGGCGTGGCAGGCCTGCAGCTGCTATGAAGACACGATGCCTATATCCAGCTGTGGTGATTAACATTCATATCAACTTACAGAGACTGGAGTCACCCTGGACATGGGTCTCTCAGCATGTCTGTGATGGAGGGTCCGGATTGGGCTAACTGAAGCGGGAGGACCCACCCTAACCGTGGGCACCACTGTCCCATGAGCTGAGATCCCAGACTGGGAAGAAAGGGAGACTGTGGGCTGAGCACCAGCATTCACTTCCCCCTACTTCCTGGCTGGGGGTGTCACGTGACCAGCTGCCTCCTGCTCCTGCTGCGTGGACTTCTTGCTTACATGGCTGTTTGTCAGATAATGGCCCTAGAAAAGAGACAAGGAGCTAGCCCTGGGACGCCCCAGTGTTGCAGGTTTGGAGTAGACCCATTCCCTGTGCTCGCTCCAGGCCTGTGTTCTGCTGCTCTGTCTCTGAGCTCATGCCTACACTTGGTCCTCAAGTCAAGTCTCCCCCGTGGAGACTGAAAGTACTTGGTCAAGTGATCATGATCCCCCTGGACTCACACACATCTCCTTCTAAAATTCTGTGCTTAGATGAATCCTTTTGTAGT
>JAQQSO010008157.1:0-10160 GCA_028658305.1 Pachyuromys duprasi
AAATAAATAAATAAATAAATAAATATGGAATTGTGGAATTTCAAAAAAAATAATTGGATATTAGACATATAATATAGGATAAACCAACTAAAATCTGTACACCTAAAGAAACTAATCAAGAAGAAGGACTCTGGCTAAAATGTTCAATCCCCATTCAGAAAGGCAAAGAGGATGGTCATCAGAAGCAGAAACTGGGAATAGGACAGGTACATGCCACAGAGGGCCTCTAAAAGCTCTACCCTGCAGGGTATCAAAGCAGATGCTAAGACTTATGGCTAACCTTTGGGCAGAATACAGTGAATCTTATGAAAGAAGTGAGAGATTGTAATGCCTGGAGATAACAGAAGCTCCATAAGGAGGGCATCAGAACCAAAAGGTCAAGGCACAGGGGTCTTTCCTGAGACTGATACTCCAACTAAGGATCATTCATGGAGAAAACCTAGAACCCCTGCACAGAGGTAACCTATGGCAGTTCAGTCTCCAAGTGAGTTCCATAGTAATGGGAACAGGGGCTGTCTCTGACATGAACTGATTGGCCTGCTCTTTGATCACCTCCTCTTGAGGGGGGAGCAGCCTTACCAGGCCACAGAGGAAGACAATATAGCCACTCCTGATGAGACCTCACAGACTAGGATCAGAAGGAAGGAGAGGAGGACCTCCCCTATCAGTGGACTTGCGAAGCTGCATGTGTGGAGAAGATGGAGGGTGGGTGGGATTGGGGGGGAGGAGGGAGGGAGTTACAGGGGGATACAAACTGAATAAAGTGTAATTCATAAAAATTAAAATAAAAATATTTTAGAAAAAAGAAAAAAAATGGATAAGATAGAGTTAGGGAAGAAAGTGACCAGATGCATTATGCCTATGTATGAAAAATTTCAGGAGCTTTGTAATTACACGTTTTTGTTTGTTTGTTTTGCTTTTGTTTATTTGGGTTTTTGTTTTCTTTCTTTTCTTTTCTTTTTTTGTTTTTTGTTAGTTTGTTTGTTTGTTTTTGAGACAGGGTTTTTCTGATAGCCTTGACTGGACTCTATAGACCAGGCTGGCCTCAAATTTACAGAGATCTGCCTGGCTCTGCCTCCTGGAGTACTGTGATTGCAGTTGTGTGCATCACCACTGCCAGATATCTATTATAAATCAGATAAAATGAACCAAATATACATTCAACATTACACAAGTGTGGGAGTTTTATTAAAATTACATAGACAGATTTCAGATGATCGTGTAGTATCAAATATGAATTTAGTATGATTTTATTTTATAAAGTAACACAGTTTAAGTATGGAAGCAACTGATAATGGATCTACAGCATACATGAAATAGAAGTGAACAGAAAAACTTGAGTAAATCATGCATTGAATTATAGAATTATTCAATATTTTAAAACTAAGTATATGAGGTGGAGGAATAACATCGTCACAACTGACCTAATAGATCATCACAAAATGCCACCAGAATATGCATGCATTTTAAAATGTATATAAAACACTCACCAATGCCATTAAATGACGCCTGTTGAATTTTAAAGTATTAAAGTCATAGGTACTCCTTTAGGACTAAAAAACACTATTAAACCAAAAATATGAATTGCTCACACTAAAATTACTGGAATAATAATTGGTGATTAGCTACTCACAATTCCAGCTAATTGAATAACTTAAGTTTTATATTTATATGTCACCTCACCCTTTTCCATCTCACAACTATTGTATCTTTTGAAGCCCTAACCAATTTTTCAAATTACACAAAGAATCTTTTTTTCTTTGTTTCTTTCCCTTCAGGTATCTTCAAGCCTTTTGCCAACTAAGAGATCTGAATCAATCTACTATAAATCTATCTATTGTGCTGTTAGACACTTGCATTGGAATATAAATGAACAGTACATTTCATCCATAATTTTGCTCAAATGACACAGAACCACATACACGCACACACTCACACTCACAAACATATACATATCCATGCACAAACTCTCACATAAATATAAATGTAGGTACACACATATTTTTGTTGCTCTATATATTTATACATTGCTTATTTAAGTGAGAAGTTTTCAACATAAATATACATAAATGTGTACATAGGGGTGCATGCATATATAAACATAAATCCATGAATATTCTGGGGGATAGAAGAGGTGGGGGATGATTTTAAATACCTTCACCATTTGCCAAAATATGACTTCTGTTATTTTTCACCTGGGTGAGTCCTACATAAATGACATTAATTGCTGACTCTTTCAAATCCAAATATTTATTGTATTTTGTGACTGGACATTCTTCCTATTGCTGCCTCCTTTCTCCTTTTTCTTAAAACTATTTAATACACATGATAGCATTAAAGTATTAAAGAATTTAAGGCATTAAAGAATCTCATTTGTTCCAAAATTTTCCTGTTCTAAATCTCAATTGCATTCCGTTTTCAGCATCAAATGAAAAAAAAATCACACAAGAAAATTAGAAATACCTAAGAATTATGAAATGTTATAAACAAAAGTGGTATTTCAAAATTAATTTCTGACAAGCAGCATGTCCAGGAAACCAGGGGTGAGTGTCTAATATTTGCTAGTTCTGTGATAAAAATAGTACTCTGTGGCCAATATTCACCTGCTAACATGTCTGCAACCTAAGTATAGAAAAAGCACATCTTTTATTCTCAATACCCATCATTAATCAGGTCCATCAACTGTTGATTTCTGCTATATTATTTTTATTTTTATTATTAGTTATATTTTATTAACTCTGTATCCCAGGTGAATCCCACTCCCTCATTCCCTCCCAATCCCACCCTTACTCCCTCATCTACTCCCTGCCCCTTTCCAAGTCCACTGATAGGGGAGGACCTCTTCCCCTTTCATCTGACCCTGGTTTATCAGGTATCTTCAGGACTGGCTGCAAAGTCTTCCTCTGTGGCCTAGCAGGGCTGCTCCTCCCTTGCAGGTGGGGAGGTCAAAGAGCCAGCCATTGAGTTCATGTCAGAAATAGTCCCTATTTCCCTTGCTAGGGTACCCACTTGAATGCTGAGCTACCACGGGCTACATCTGAGCAGAGGTTCTAGGTTATATCCACCCATGGCCTCACTTACAAAGACAAAAATGGGATGTAGGAGAAAACAAGTAACAGGACGGGATCCTACCACAGAGGACTTCTGAAGGACTCTACCTAGCAGGGTATCAAAGCAGAAACTGTGACTCATAACCAAACCTTCAGCAGATGGCAGGGAATCATATGAAAGAAAGGAGAGTTAATACGATCTGAGGAGGAGAGGACAAAATGTATCTGGGCACGGGGGTCTGTTATATATTTTTATGTCGTTGTTTTTTTCAGTAGAACACTGATACACTTCTATGAAAAGGTATGTGATGAATGGGAGAATACTCTGATATCTGCAAGTTTTCTGAAGTTGAAAATATTTACTTTTTCATTAGCATTCTTCCGGTTTCTCAGCACTGAGTCGCCTTCCTTCTTAGTATTAATCTCGCTTCATAAATCTACTTCACACCATGAGTCAAAAAAATATGAGATCATGATCTGTATACAGTCCTCAAACATATTTGCTTTCTGTATAATTTTGTTTCAAGTATTTGCAAAATACTGAAGAATTTTAGTTGTCAATATATTACAAATACTTAAGTTTGAAGCTTTGTTGTTCATTTATATGTACTGGACAGTGATATTGGAACTAGAACAAGCTCAGGGAATGTCACATCAACACACTTCTTACTCAGCTCAAATGAACACCTCCTGTCGATCATTCAACCTTAGAACTTCTGTAACACAGTTTTCATTACTTTGTGTTCCACTCTTGAATGTTCCAGATATAAAGGACTAAGCAAAAAATCACTCATACTAGCTTAAAAGAAGAAAATAACAGGTTTGTTTTAAGCCAATTCCCTATCTGAACAGTGGGCTTCTATCCTAAAAGTGTCTATGTGCATGGAGTGTTAACTGTTGATTTATCTTGTATATCAGGGTATAGCCTTTTTACATTTATTATCCCTGAACTCTTTCCATCTTTATTCCAATACTTTTTGTTTCTCTAATTTCATTATTTAACGATACCTCTTAACAACTATATTTTTTCTTTTTTATTTTAATTTTTATTAATTATACTTTATTCATTTTGTATCCCCCCATAAACCCATCTCTCCTCCCCTCCCAATGCACCCTTCCTCCCCTTTCTCCACACATGCCCTTCCCCAAGTCTGTTGATAGGGGAGGTCTTTCTCTCCTTCCTTCTGATCCTAGTCTATCAGGTCTTATCAGGAGTGGCTGCATTGTCTTCTTCTGTGGCCTGGTAAGGCTGCTCCCCCATCAGGGTGAGGTGATCAAAGAGCAGGCCAAACAGTTCATGTCAGACACAGAACCTGTCCCCATTACTATGGAACCCACTTGGACACTGAACTGCCATGGGCTACATTTGTGCAGGGATTCTAGGTTTTCTCCATGCATGGTGCTTGGTTGGATTATCAGTCTCAGGAAAGACCCCTGTGCTCAGATTTTTTGGTTCTGTTGCTCTCCTTGTAGAGTTCCTGTCCTCTCCTGATCTTACAATTTCCCACATCTTTTATAAGATTTCATGCACTCTGCCCAACAGTTGGCCATAGTCTCAGCATCTGCTTTGACAGTCTGCAGGGCAGAGCCTTTCAGAGGCCCTCTGTGGCAGGCTCTTAACTTGTTTCCTGTTTTCTTCTTCTTCTGATGTCCATCTGCTTTGCCTTTCTGGCTGGGGATTGAGCATTTTAGCCAGGGTCCTCCATCTTGATTAGTTTTTTTTTAGGTGCACAGATTTTAGTAGGTGTATCCTATTTTATATGCCTATATGAGTGAATATATACTATGTGTGTCTTTCTGCTTCTGGGATATCTCACTCAGGATGATATTTTCCAGTTCCCACCATTTACCTCTAAATTTCATAATACCATTTTTTTATTGCTGAGTAATATTCCATTGTGTAGCTGTATCCCATTTCTTCAGTTGAGGGGCATCTGGATTGTTTCCAGGTTCTAGTTATTACAAATAAAGCTGCTACAAACATGGTCGAGCAAATGTCCTTGCTGTGTACTTGAGCCTCTTTTGGATATATGCCTAGGAGTGGTATAGCTGGATCTTGAGGAAGCACTATTCCTAGTTGTCTGAGGATGCGCCAGATTGATTTCCAGAGTGGTTGTACCAGTTTACATTCCTGCCAGCAGTGGAGGAGGGTTCCCCTTTCTCCAGAACTTCTCCAGCATGTGTTGTCACTTGAGTTTTTGATCTTGGCCATTCTGATGGGTGTAAGGTAAAATCTCAGGGTAGTTTTGATTTGCATTTCCCTGATGGCTAATGATGCTGAGCATTTCTTTAAGTGTTTCTCTGCCATTCGATATTCCTCTTTGGAGAGTTCTCTGTTTAGCTCTGTTCCCATTTTTTAATTGGATTATTTGATTTGTTGCTTTTCAACTTAAGGTACTTCTTTATATATACTGGCTATTAGCCCTCTGTCAGATAGAGTGTTGGTGAAGATTTTTGCCCAATTTGTAGGCATTTGTTTTGTTTTGATGCCAGTGTCCTTTGCTTTACAGAAAGCTTTTCAGTTTCATGAGGTCCCATTTATTGATTTTTGATCTTAGAGCTTGTGCTGTTGGTGTTCTGTTCAGGAAGTTGTCTCCTGTACCAATGAGTTCGAGGCTCTTCCCCACTTTTTCTTCTAACCAATTTAATGTGTAGTTTTTTGTTGAGGTCTTTGATCCACTTGGGCTTTAGTTTTGTGCAGGGTGATAAGTATGGATCTATTTGCATTTTTTCTACGTAGACATCCAGTTAGACCAGCTCCATTTCTTGAAAATGCTATCTTTTTTTCCATTGTATGATTTTGGCATCTTTGTCAAAAATCAGGTGTCCATAAGTGTTTGGGTTTATTTCTGGGTCTTCTATTCAGTTCCATAGATCCACCAGTCTGTTTCTATGCTAGTATCATGCAGTTTTTATTACTGTGTCTCTATAGTACAGCTTCAGATCAGGGATGGAGATACCTCCAGAAGATCTTTTATTGTAGAGGACTCTTTTAGCAATTCTGGGTTTCTTGTTATTCCATATGAAGTTGAGAATTTTTCTTTCAAGGTCTGCAAAGAATGGTGTTGGTAATTTGATGGGAATTGCATTGAATCTGTAGATTGCTTTTGGTAAGATGGACATTTTTACTAAGTTAATCCTGCCAAGCCACGAGCATGGGAGATCTTTCCATCTTTTGATATCTTCTTCTATTTTTTCTTTAGAGACTTGAAATTTTTTTCACACAAGTCTTTGTTTTCCTTAGTTAGGGTCACAAAAAGGTACTTTATGTCTTTTGTGGTTATTGTCAAGGGTGTTGTTTCCCTGAAGCAATGAAAAGTATACATGTATATCTGGAGATTTAAAATTTTTGAAAACAAAATGAAATGCTGACTTTAGTTTTTTTAAGTGGTGTGGTACATTTCCAGCTCTCCTGACATATTAAATATTAAAGTTTTACTTGATATTTTATTGTTTATGATTGAAAATAGATTTTTCATGTACTATATTCTAATTATAGTTTCCTCTCTTCAACCTCTCTCATATCATTCCCACCTCCTAATCCACCCTACTATACACCCTTTCTTGAGCTCTCTCCTGAGAAAACAAAATTTGAAAAATAAAAATAATAATAAAATAAAAATAAAACAGAAAACAAACCAGAATATTTCAAAAAAAGAAGATTAAAACCAGACAAAATGTGCACGTAACACATATAGACACAGGTACACACACACACATAGAGAAATTCCCTAAGAACACAAAACATAATATATAATCTAAAGACCTGTAAAGTAAAAGAGAGAGAAAGGAGTGAGGAGAAGACAAAAGAAAGAATGAGAGAGAGACAGAGGAAGCAAGGAAGGAGGGAAGGAAGGAAAGAAAGAAGATGCTGATACGAAGAATTAAGAAAAATCAAAACCCTTCTGAATACCAATGAGTTTATTTTGAGTTAGTGATTTACTGCTGGATCCATTTTTTGTTGTTTATATATGCAGAGACTCTGTGAGAGAAAAGTAAATTTTCCTTGTGAGTAGTTATCAATTAGTGACAGCTTCTGATTTTGGTATTGAGGCTTGTAACCACTTCAGCTTTCAGTGCTGGGACCCTGTCAGAGTTAGACTTTTGCAGGACCAGTGCATGCTGCAATTTCTTTGTGAATTCATATTTGTGTCATTCCTATTGCCTCTAAAAGGCCTTGTTTTCTTGTTGTTGTCTGTCCTCATTAGCTCTTACAATCTTTCTGTCTCATCTTCTGCAGTTTCCTGGTACTTAAGAAAAGGGATTTGATGACAATATCTCATTGTAGCTGAGAATTTCAAGGTCTCTTAGAGTCAACATTATTTCCAGCTGTTAGTCCCTGTATTATTCTCAACTACTGCAGGAAGAAGCTTCGCTGATGATAGCTCAGAAAGACCCAGGTATATGAATATACCAGAATATTGTTAGAAGACATTGTTATTGTGTTCCTTTTATTTTTTTAGTTTTTAAATTATTTTTATTAATTACAGTTTATTCACTTTGTATCCTCCCTGTATCTTCCTCCCTCCTCCCCTCCCAATCCCACCCTCCATTTTTCTTCCCCACCTATGCTCCTCCCCCAGTCCACTGATAGGGAAGGACCTCCTCCCCTTTCATCTGACCCTGTTTTATCAGGTATCTTCAAGACTGGCTGCAAAGTTTTCCTCTGTGGCTTAGCAGGGCTTCTCCTCCCTTGGGGGGTGGGGACATCAAGGGCCCTCCATTAAGTTCATGTCAGAAATATTCACTGTTCCCCTTACTAGAGAACCCACTTGGATACTGAGATACCATGGGCTACATCTGAGCAGAGGTTCTAGGTTATATGCATAGATGACCTTTGGTTGGAGAAACAGTCTCATAAAAGACCCCCGTGCCCAAAAATATTTGGTCCTTATAGAGCTCCTGTCCTCTCCATGTCATATTAACTCTCCCTTTTTTCATATGATTCCCTGCACTATGACAAAGGTTTGGTTATGAGTCTTAAAGGGCTGATATCCAGAATATATAAAGAACAAAAGAAGGGAAAAGCAATAAATCAAGCAATCCAATTAAAAAATGGGGTACAGAGCTAAACAGAGAATTCTCTGTAGAGGAATATAGAATGGCAGAGAATCATTTAATGAGATGCTCCATGTCCTTAGACATCAGAGAGATGCAAATCAAAACGACCCTGAGATTTCACCTTATGCTCATCAAAATGGCTAAAATCAAAAACTCAAATGACAACACATGCTGGAGAAGTTGTGGAAAAAGGGGAACCCTCCTCCACTGCTGGTGGGAATGTACACTGGTACAATCACTTTGGAAATCAATCTGGTGGTTTCTCAGACAATTAGGAATAACATTTTCTCAAGACCCAGCTATACCACTTCTAGGCATATATCCAAAAGTTGCTCAAGTACACAACAAGGACATTTGCTCAATCATGTTTGTAGCAGCTTTATTTGTAATAGCCAGACCCTGGAAACAACCCAAATGTCCATCAATGGAGGAATGGATGCAGGATTGTGGTATTTTTACACAATGGAATACTATTCAGCAATTAAAAAGGAGGAAATCATGAAATTTGCAGGCCAATGGTGGGATCTAGAAAAGATCATTCTGAATGAAGTATCCCTGAAGGAGAAAGGCACACATGGTATATGCTCACTTATTTAAACCTATGAGACATGATGAACATAGTGAAATTTATATACCTAAAGAAGATAAAGAAGAAAGAGGACCTGGGGTAACAGAATTAATCCTCACTTAGAAAGACAAATGGGATGGGCATTGGATGTAAGAGAAAACAAGTAACAGGACAGGAGCCTACCACAGAGGACCTCTGAATGACTCTACCTAGCAGTGTATCAAAGCAGGTAATGTGTTCCTTTAAGAAAACAATGGTATTTTGTTTTAATGTAGGTCCATGGCCTATCTAGTCTTAGTTTCTATGACACACTGACAATGTTGAGAATGTCTTTCACCTCATTGAGATGGGCCTTGAATTTGATCAGAATGTGGTTGGTTATTCCTACTACTACTGTGACACTATTACTCCAGTACATCTTAAAAGAAGATTACCATTGTAGATCAAAGCTTTTAGGTTTACCTTTCTCCATGGCAGGGGTCAGAGTATTTTCTAGTAAAATAAATAACAATCAGTATGGGTGAAGACTCTAGATATGCACCAACTCAAGTTTTCAAATTTGAATGAATTATACAGGAATGTTTTGTTTTGTTTTGTTTTTTGATTTTGTTTCTTTTTTCAGCAAATGGATCTGCCATTAGTCTGTGGAGACCAACCAATAGCCTTGTCAGTATCTTTTTGTTTGTTTGAGGATTTCCATAGGGCCCCTTTGGTCAGCAACTCAACTAGATATAATGCAAGATGTATAGTTGAGGCTTGTCTCATCTGTTATTTGGTGATTCCTCTTAGATTTCCTTCATACATATATCTTAAGATGCTTCCGATGTATTAGATTTTATTATCACCTCACACTGACCCTTAGTTTGAGCTGAGCCTTACCATCTTTTTTCCTTTGATCCTGTTTCCATACTACTCTTCATGTGGTCTTCTGTGCCAGTATTCCTCTGCCCCATTCTCCATCCATAAATATTCTACTTCTCCTTTCTAGGGAGATTTTTCCCTCCCCTATAGTTCCTTATTCTATACTTAACATCTGTGCTTATATGAAAAGTAGATTGCTTATTAAAAACTTAATGGTAGCTCAATACGGAAGTGGGTACACTAGTAAGGGGAACAGGGACTATTCCAGACATGAACTCAATGGCTGGCTCTTTGACCCCCTTGCTTCCCAAGGGAGGAGGAGCCTTGCTAGGCCACTGAAGAGGACATTGCAGGTGGTCATGAAGAGACCTGATTAGCTAGAGTTAGATGGAAGGGAAAGAGGTCCTCCCCTATCAGTGGACTTGGAAAGGGTCAGGGAGGAGATGAGGGAGGGAAGGGGGGGATAGGGAGAAAATGAGGGAGGGGCTACAGCAAGGATACAAAATACATAACCTGTGATTAATATAAAATAAAAACATTAAAATTAAAAAAAGAAATGCCTTCAAAAACTTAACATTTATATCTACATATACGTAAAGACATGCAAAATTTGTCTTTTT